>PVJI01006928.1:0-82231 GCA_004026765.1 Micronycteris hirsuta | reverse complement strand
AAAAAGGACAAGATGATGTAGATTAGGTGGGCATTCAGCATTCTCCGTTCTGCGGGTCACGCACACAAGCTAGCGATGAGGTTTAAAGTTGATCCCAGTCCTGCCCTGCTTTACCGAAGCACATTTTCTCACGATGTATAAAGCTGCCTCTACTGTAATTATTTTGAAAGCATATCCCCCTTAAGGAAAATGTAACTGTACGGGTCTGATTCACTCTAAATTATTGAAACATTGATTTTTTAAAAAGGTGTTTGCTAGCCAAGACATTTTGAACCATCTTAATGAGCTTAAAAATAAAACCACTCTTTCTTTTGAAAAGTAGAATCATGTGTTTGCCGATTAAAAGAAAAACTGAACCCTCAGACTAATGTGCTTACCTATTCCTTAGTGATGGATAACCTATATTTTCTAAGTTTGAGTTACAAAAAAACAAATAAATAAAAGCCCATATTCTCATCACTACCAAGGAGAATTTCATTTTAAACGTATTTATTGTTTACTTCATATTAATTATGGATCATCAATAATTTGATTGTTTTTTACTGTCAAATCTTTTAAAATAATGCATGTGATAGTAACTCTTCATGGAGGCATTACTTACTAAAGCATTTTCTCCAATCGCAGGTATATTGAATGAGGCTCATAAAAAAGTCACATTTGTGATTGAACATCCCTTTCAAATAAACATTACAGTCCTGAACAAATGCACTTTTACTCCCTGGCAAGCTTACCAGACTTCTGCTGTATTACAGAGATGAGCCATAAGAAGCTATTCCGTTAAGTCCAATGGAAAGAAAAATTATGATGGACTAGGTAGACTGTACTTGAAAAAAGGGCAGGAAGAAAGAGGATACACGGGAGAGTGCAGAAGATACACTGAATCTGGCCTTCCTCCGTGAGATGAGTCAGAAAACCAATAAGCCAAATGATTCAGCACCAACCCCATGAAAAATGCATGAACTAAAATGACTGGGGGTGCAATTTACTGACAAAAAGCATGAGCTTTTGGAGTGAGACAGGCCCAGTTTTGAATCCCTGTTCCTCCACTAAGCAACTGTGAGACTCTGGGCCGGGTGTCTAACCCCCACGACCCATGACTGCCATGTGTGTTAAAGGGCAATAATAATCGTACCTGTACATCACTGGTTGAAAAGTTCACCTGGCAGTTCATGTAAAATGCTTGGCAACAGGCCCTGGCACGTAATACACACTCAACAAGTGATCACCTTTATCAGTGCGCTTTTACTTTCCCTCTCTTCTTATAATAGACACCCTTCCTCCAAAACCCCACGTCCTTCATCTCTTCTTACAAAAGTCAAACTGCGAGAGGTGTGGGTGGGGGTGGAGATGACAATTTCAATTCATCTCCCTACGACTTCTAATTTCATTGAAGTTGGAACAAGAGCAAGGAAACTGCTTTGGACAAGGATTTCTGCTCTTGTGTTGATTTCAACTGTCACTAGCTGCTAAAAATGAAAATGCAAATTTTGAACAAAGCCAAGGTTTCATCTAGGACAGGAAGCCATCATTTAGGTTGGCAACAGTTAAATGAAAATGCCACTTACTGAGCTAACACAATAGAAATACCTCAAAAAGCAAAGAACAAAAATCAAACTTGATACAGGAAAATAGATAATTTAGTAAGACCACAGTAGAAAATAAACCTGTTTAGGTAAAGTTTGAAGTTATAATCACAAACTCCACATAAGAATATCTTATTCTCATAGGTCCTTACACTTACTTTTCAGTAACAACAGGAAATTTAATAATGTTTCCTCCATGGTCTACATGCACCTCACAGGCAGGGTCCCGGGAGTGCCTCGATCATGCTGGAACTCCGGTATCCAGCACCGTGCCTGGCACATGGGATGTTCCATAAATATCTGTTGAGCAACTGAGTAAATGAATACATGAAGGAATGATTTTCAACAGTTTTCCTCCATGCATGTTGAGAAGTTTCCTGGGTAACCATCAAATTTGGTCAAAGCTGTTGAGAAGGCACCACATAAAGCAGTGGTATTTTTGATCACCCACAAATACAGACCAACGAAGGCAGCTACGTCACTGACCCTCCGGAGGAAATCTGAGGGACGATTTACTTCAGTGGGTCTCAAAGCTTGGCTGGGACCGTCACCTGGGAGCTTGCTGGCACTGCCAGTGCTTGCGCCCCACTCCACACCTTCCGATCCAGAAACTGCCATGGGGCTCAGCAATCGTGTTCCCAGAAGGCTGCGGGGTTATGCATGCTCCAGTTTGACAGCAGCTGATTGAGTTCAATCCCCTCCGTTTATAAAGGAGGAAATGGGGGCCCAGAAATGGATTATCAGTTATTTTTCCAGAATCAACTTTTGCAATAATTAGATCATTAAAAGGTCTCCAATTAGAGAATTAAAAGGTTCAGGTCAATAGAATGAGAGTAAGAATACTGTGTATAATTACTTGTTCATGACCTTAAAGGAAAGGAACATATGTTCACCTTCCTTTTCTTTCCTTCCTGAAGGCTGAAATGGATCCTCTTTCAGTCATGTGGACAAAACCCTATAAATGGCAGAAAACCAGCTGAAAAGCCTGCATCCTTGAATCCATTCAGGTGCAGTACCAGCCCTGGACCAAGAAAAATAAATTCTTCTCTTATTCGAAGCACTATTGTTGGAGATTTTATTACAGCAACAGCTTGTATTCAAAGTAATAAAAATCAGGAACTCTAGTCATATGTGTGTTTATTCAGAAATGCCCATAAAATTATGTGATATATACTGTATTCTTTCTTGTGCCAATAAGCCATTAGAATGCTCCAGAAATGGCAATATTTCAATACCCAAACTAAATCTCACAAACTAAGCAGGATTGTCAAATAAATTAGAACTCTCTTATCAGGCCCTATAGTTATATCTGTGTGTACATACATACTAAATATACACATAAACAATTTTATATATATAAATATATATAATTTCTCCTTTATTTATATATATAATTTCCCTTTGGGGAAATGTAATCAAGATTCCTATATCCAAAAAACAGGGCGGGTGGGCGTGTGTGTGTGTGTGTGTGTGTGTGAATGTACACAAGGCTCTGTCTTTTAAATAAATGGTCATTTTTGCAGGGATAAGACCTTGCTCAAATATGAAAACATCTGTCCATGATTCATATAATTGAGGTTGAAGTTTCCTACCATGAAGACTACAGACTTCACTTTAGATTTGTGTCTGGCAAGCCCACAGGAGATTATAACATCAGGCTGGTTTTTGAAATAATTCCAGGGTGACCTAAGCCATTAAAAGAAGACTCAGCTGGTGATAAAAGGGTCTTGGTAAACATGATCATCAACTTGACAAACACATTCATCTGGAGACATCTAACCCTCTGTCTGTACCCCTATAAACGGAATTTTCGAATAGTTGAGTATACCCGGGAGAATACAGATCTTTTTCACCATCTGGATATCAGAGAATCCCTTTTCTTCCTATTCTTGCATAGCTGTGCTAATGAAGCATGAGGAAATAAATCATTTACATTGCCCAAGTAGTTAACATAGACCTGAACTAGTACTCACAGCATCAGGGAATAGTATTCTATAACTTAGATTTTTTTCCCTATCAAGTTTTACAAGATACTCTTTGTGAAATATATCCAAACACAAACACATTCCCATGGGAACACGTGTTTCTTCAAATGCCCAGGGCCGAGATGAAGCGAAGCAGTGCACCCTTTGGAAAGTCTCTATCTTCCCAAGTCAGAAATCAGTTCAGTTCAATCTCTTAGCCTGCAGGGTTTGCAAACACAATGTCAAAAAAAAAAAGGAAAAAATGTCTTTCTAATGAACTGAACTGTCAATGGTTTTTGCATCATGAAAACAGAACCTGGGGAGTCTGTGCCTCCAGACTTCCAGGCTGACAGCTAAACAGTGAAGAGAACCCTAAAGCTGCACTGGTAATTCACTCCCACCAGACTCTGTATTGTTGGGGAGCATGCTCATCAGACGCCTTTACTCCCACGTTGGCTCCCCTATGTCCATGGTTCTGATGAGGAGAGTCACTGCTGAGGAAATAGGATGGTGTTCAGAAAGAGAACCACAACTGGGTAGGAAAAACACACAAAGACCATTTGGAGACAGAATCTGGTTTAGAGCTCAGCTCTGCCTCAAATCAATTCAGAGACTGTCCTCATTATTTAACTTCCCTGGGCTCCGCTGTCTTCCTTATAAAATGAAATAGATGTTCTCTATGTGCCATCCCAAGTACTAACATTCCAAAATTATCAGAAAATTTTGAAGAACTTTATATTCTAAAGGAAAATAATGGTCAAAGTAGACCTTGTCATTTCCTGGTTTAAAATATTTCAACAGTCCCTTGATGCCTAATATAGTGGTTTCTACACTTTTTCATTGTGCATGCCACCAAAAATGTCTTCAGCATGGATTTCCATATAAATATTTATTACTTATAAATTACATATAAATTATAAATCACATTTGAATTTATAAGTGTTATGTGATTATGTGTATATATTATAAAACATACATAAAAGAGAATTGTTAAAAAAATAAAGATAAACAGAAATTCTAAATTTTCTTCCCATATGCAATGGACCATCTTGCTCAGCATCAGTCAGGACAGAAAATTCCATTTAAAGAACATGAACATAGACAATCAAGTTTAGGAAACTCATCACCACAAAGAAAGGCCATTATGATTTGGCCCCTGCCTATATCTTCAGCTTCACCCTTCCTTTTTTCTACCTCAAACTCAATGTTTTAGCAACTTCTTCCCTGCAAACACCACATTACTCAGCTCTGAACCTTTACTTATGCTGTTACTTGATCAGCGATACCCTTAATGCAATTCTTCACCTGAAAACAGCTTCTTATCTATGATAAGAGACTCTGAGTTGCTCTGAGTACTAAGTTACTTAGTACAAACCCTCTCCTTCTTTCTTAATAATGCGACTCTGATTTTATTGAAGACTGCAGTGTGGCCAGTGAAAAACTCGTCTTTTCCAACTTCCCTTACAGATAGTGGTATTCATGTGATACAATTCTGACCAATGAGATGTAGACAGAAGTGACAGGGTGAGGCATCAGAGATGACATCCTGAAGTGAAAACATGCACACTTTACCCTTTGTCCTTCTTCTGCCATTAGAACAGGGCCTGGTCACTGAAGGCTAGACAATGAGACCACAGAGCAGGCCCTGTTAAGGACAAGGGTGTTACAGGCAGAGAACTGAAAGATGGGCTGCAGACTAGAGGACACAGGCCAAGGGGGAGAATGGTACCAGAAGGAGAGGCCAAGGTGGGGCTTCTGTTTTGTGTCCCAAGAGCAATAGGAAGACTTGGAAAGGTTTATGCTGGAAAGTGACAGTATTAGATTTTCGTTATAAAAAGCTCATGCTGGCTGCAGTGTGCAGCATAAATTGAAGAAAGCAAATCTTCATTCATTGAGATGTGTGAGGAGGCTGTCCAGGTGGAAGATTATAGCAACAGAGACTTGGTAGCATTTAAGGTAGAGTACGTGGATTACAGAGATACGTGGAGCATAAAACCTGGTAACTGAATAGATATGGGGGATCAAAAAGCAGGGTATGTCAAGGACTTGCAGAACTGGTGGTGCTACTATTCACCACCATTACCAAAACAACAAATGAGCAACTGCTTCCTCAATGCTTGCAACCAGAATGCCAAGCACACTGGAGAAAAATCACACAAAAGCGCAGACTAATAATTTCATGATGGACCCTCAACAAGGCTCTCAATATCATTCAACAACCCTTCAAGTTTTCTCTATTTCAATCTCTTCCACTCTTCTCAAACTTCTGACTCCCCTACATTCTCAGATGGACATCTCATCTCCTACTTCACATAGAAAACAGAAGAGAGTGGCGGCGAGAGGGAGCGGCGAGCAGGTACTTATAAGTGGCACAAAGACTCTTGTTGGCTATATGCCATAGAATCTTACTTAAAGGTTATGGAGATATGTTTACTGTCATTAGCAGAGGATACAACATTTTTTTTTAATTTTGAAATGAAGTTCCAGCTAAGATGGAGGCGTAGGTACAAACCCTTCACTTCCTTGCACAACCAAAAGGAGGATAACAACCAACCTAAAATCAATCAAAAACCAGAAGTTCCAGAAAATCAAACTTCATGGAACTCCTACAACCAAGAAATTAAAGAAAAAAGTCAACCAGAACAACCAGACCGCAGGTGCACCAAGACAAAGAAATATGGCCCAAATGAAAGAAACTTCATGAATACAAAACTTCGGAAAGAGAACTAAGCGATGAGGAGATAGCCCACCTATCTGATGGAGATTTTAAAGCCCTGGTAATCAAAATGCTCACAGAACTGATTGAGCTTTGTCAAAAAATGAAAGATACCCAAAATGAAATAAAGCAAAATATTCAGGGAACCAACAGTGACAGGAAGAGAGTGAAGAGAGGCTTAGGAATCTCTGGGACAACCTGAAACATTCCAATATCTGAATCACAGGGGTGCCAGAAGGAGAAGAACAACAGCAAGAAATGGAAAACTTATTTGAACAAATAATGAAGGAAAACTTCCCCTATCTAGCAAAGGAAAGAGACTTCCAAGAAGCCCACAGAGTCCCAAACAAGTTGGACCCAAAGAGGAACACACCAAGGCACATCATCATTAAGTTACCTAGGATTAAAGATAAAGAGAGAATCTTAAAAGCAGCAAGAGGAAAGGAGAAAGTTACCTACAAAGGAGTTCCCATAAGTCTGTCAGCTGATTTCTCTAAACAAACCTTCCAGGCAAGAAGGGGCTGGAAAGAGGTATTCCAAGTCATGAAAGGCAAGGACCTACAACCAAGATGGCTCTATCCAGCAAAGCTATCATTTAGAATGGAAGGGCAGACAAAGTGCTTCCCAGATAAGGTCAAGTTAAAGGAGTTCATCATCATCAAGCCATTATTATATGAAATGTTAAAGGGACTTATCTAAGAAAAAGAATATAAAAAATATGAACAGTAAAATGACAACAAACTCACAACTATCAACAAATGAACCTAAAAGAAAAGAAAAACAATGAAAACGAAAACTAAGCGAACCACATCACACGGAGGGATCTCAGTGGGGAGGGGGAGGGAAGAATGGGGGGAAAAGGTACAGGGGAGAAAAGCATAATTGGTAGGCATAAAATAGGGAGAGATAAAAAATGGTACAGGAAACAGAGACCTCAAAAAAAAATATGTACAAACCATGGACATGAACTAAGGAGGTGGGGAATGCTGGAGGATTGGGAGGGGCAGGGCGGAGAGGGGATAAAGGGGAAAAAATTGGGAAAACTGTAATAGCATAATCGATAAAACATACTTTTAAAAAAAGAAGAAAGAAAACAGAAGAGCTTCCCCAACTTCCCATTTCTGAGCATCCACTCCTCCCAGGTCTGCATCCATCTTCTTCTTCCTATTACAATACGGGCTATACTCCTTTCTAGAAGCCATTCCCTCCTCCCTTCTCTCTCTGGTGTCACCAGCCTGTCACTCACTACTGGAACCTTCTCATGGGCAATTAGACCTGATCAGGCAAATCTCTCCCATCTTCAGGCAACCGACAAAGCAACAGAAAACCCCATCCACTTTCAACTGTTCTTCCTCCTCTAGCCACTGCCCCCGTTTTTCTTTCTCTCCCTTCCAACCAAATTTCTCAAGAGCCGTCTAAATGGGCTGGCTCTGTATTCTCAGTCTGCATCTGACTGCCTTGCCTTGAGTCTTGACTACACACCTGACCTGTAGCCTCAATCCACACTAACCAGCTGCGTGACTTAGGGTGACTAACTTCTCTGGGCCTCAATTTCCCCCTTCTGTAAAAGGGGTGGGGGAGGGATGAGATGCCACAGACCTCACAAGGTTACTGCAATATGAGAATCCACATTAAGCCCACGGCACAGTGTCTGGCATCAGCAAATGCTTGGTAAATGTTAGTTGTACTAATTATTTACTCCTCAACCCTTATCTTCTGCCCTACTTTTATAATTAAGTGGCTTTCATTAAAGTCTCTGTCACTTTGTCAAGTGGATAGTTTTCAGATCTCATCTCGATTTCTCTCTCAGCATCCCTGGGAATTGTTCCCTCCCATTCTCAGCTCTCCTGGTCTTGTTATCTCCCTGTCTCTTACTCCTTCAGCCTCCTTTGCAGGCACATCCTCCTCTACCTGGCCTTCAAGTACTGCAATTCCTTCTCCCCAGATCCGTTTGTCTTCTTCCTCTAAAGTCTTGCACACATAGCCACAGCCTCAAATACCATCTATACCGATGACTTCCCAATCTCTGTTCCTAGCCTCATCTGTCTTCTCGGCATAGATCCTCCTGCTTACTCCAGGTCTTCATCTGGAAACCTCAAAGGCGCAAAATCCTGTTCTTAACCTGCTTTTATTTGTTTTAACTCTCCTCCGAAGCATGTGTTTGTATTTTCTAATGAAAGAAACTTCATGAATACAATTCATTTACCTAACATCTATTCATTCATTTACCTAACATCTATTGAGTACCAGCTATGTTCCGTATTTTTTTCCATGTGCTATCTTGTCTCAGAAAATATTGGATAGCATTTATAACTAGTAGGCAAAGATAACATAAGGTAAATGGGATTAAAGATTAAATAAAACCAAAGATGGGAACAAAATGAATTCAAGTGGGGCTAAACACATATACCATTGGCTTAAAAATCCACTGTAGATGAGTCAAATTTGCTTTAAATCCTCAAGCAGCCAAAAGGATGAGGAATATCTTGCCAGTAACTTGATATAATGCCCATAAGAGAGAAAATAAAAGCAATTACTCAGAAAAACCAGAAGAAACTAAAAATAATTTGAGTACTCAGATTAGACTTGATTTTTCCCAGGGGGCCTGCATGATGAGGTCTCTGTGTGAGGTCATCCCAACTACCAGGCATTACTCAGTGTGGCAGGTAGGAGAACCTGGGTCCTCACAGGTTAAGGAACTCACTTGATACTAGTCACACAGCTAGCCAATGGCAGAGCCAGGATGCCAACTCTCATCCATATGGCTCCAAAACCCATTTTCTTTCCATTACCCCAAAGCACATTTTGAAAATACATAACCTCCACCTAGTAGCTCTGAAACAACAGATCTCTATGTTAATGTCCATAACAGGACAACATGACATCACAAAAACTCAGTCTCTTAACGATCCCTGGGCAGCTTCTGTCATTTGAATTTGAAGATGAATGCACAGTCCTTGGTAGAAGAGAATGGGGGGAGGGAAGCAGAACATGAAGTATTAATAAACATCGTAAAATCATTACCTAGTCCCTTAAGTAGCCTCTGAAGTAAAAGCAGTGGGGAAAAAAATTACAGGAGGCTTTTCCCCCTCCTAATAGATTGTACATTTCAACAGCTAAAAGGGTATGAAAATTTAACGGAATTTTTAATGTCTTTCTAGGTTTTACAATACCGCAAAGAGATCATCTTCATTCCCTTTGCGACGAGGAGAGACGGGTGGCAGGGGCGGCGGGGCCGTGACTCACCGCCTCCTCCTGCCCGCAGAGGCTGACTGGGAAGCAGGCACACTTCTGGGATCAATAGGGTTCACGGCAACGCAGGATCTGCCAACAAACCCTGGAGAGGCCATTAGTCAACCAGTGACCTGCCAACCTGACCACAGCAGCCTTCTGATGTGGATTCTCAGAAAGGTTAGCCCGTGATGGGAAACTGAAAAGGTCATGGTATCTCACCATCAAAACTCCACAGAACTGGAGTGAAGGGCACTGCAGAGGAGCTCGGAAGGCAGAGGTAAGGGCCACCTTGGAGGCCAAGGTCACCACCCACCAGCTGCATGACCAAGAGAAGCTAAGCAGAAGAAGCAGCAGCTATGGAGACACAGACGGACAACCAATGGAAATGGCTGCCTTCCAAGAACACTGACTTAAATGACCTCTGAATAGATGACAATAATGGCATGAGGTCGGATGTCCAGCCAGATCTAGAAGCAAGTCCCAAGTTACAAATTTTCAGAAAAAGGAAAAAAAAAATCCAAAGCCGAATTTTGAATTGCAACATAATTAAAACACATGCAGCTTTGCGAGATGTCATATTATTCATTCATTCTTCTCCCAAAATTTCAGAAGAACTCCATGTTAGGCAGAGGAAAAAAGTTTTAAAATACAGACAGTCCAGTTGAAGATACAAGCGGACAGACAAGACAGAAGGACCACAGGGCTACTGGAGCTTGTGCTGTGCCCCAGCAGTGCAGACAGGGAGACCATCACTGACAAAACAATTCCAAGGAAGGGTAACATCTAAGGTTAGGTTGGCATGACTTCCTCACAGTGAACTTGGGCTAATTCTTAATGACTTACTCTTTCAAACTTATGCGCTAAATAATCAAACCAAGGTATCTTGTATCATTAACATGAAGGACAGGTCAGTAGTTTTTATAAACCAAACTTTTGGAAACTGGGATAAAGGATAAGCATTTCCTATCTCTGAGCAGCAATTCAATTGTATCCTCAGTGGCCCCAAGACCACATCTGAAACTGATTTTCCTAGTTGTGGATGTCCAGCTTGACGTAAATATATAAAAGTGATTTAGATGATCAAAATACTCTCTTAGGTTTTTCATTTTCTCTCAACCACATTTGGTCTGATTAAAGCTAGTTTTCTGGAATGATTTCAGCATCATTTCGCATCTTGTTCCTTCCAGTTTTTCTCAGCTCTAGCCATACTGGCCTCCTTTCACCATGCTCCCTCCCGCCACAGAGTCCTTACCATGCTGCCCCTCCGCCTGAAACACTGCTCTCTCCCCTTGTCACAGAGTCAGTGCACTTCAGCCTGGTTTAAGCATCACTTTCTCAAACATTTCCCAGTTTCCCTGACAAGGCTGTATCCCCATATTATACAGTCTTAAAGTCGGCTTTACCCATTCTTTGTAGCATTTCCCTCAGTGGTAGTCCTGTAATTGATGGATTGACTGATGGATGGATGGATGGATGGATGCTCTCTGCATTGGACTGGAAACTCTAGGAAGGCAGAAGCCCTGCTGGCCTGGGTTCACCATGGTTCTCCAACAAGCAGCACAAGGCCTCGTGCTGGTGAGTTAATGAATGCAGGCAAAGAAGGGAACTGAGAACTGAGTATTTCCTCTCTCCTTTTATTCAGTGATTACTATGATCATGTTTTTGCAGATAATTAGCCCTACCTTCTCCATTTTCCTTCCTTTGAATATAATTATCAAAAGTCCTTTTTGGTTTTTCAAAGGATTTGGCATTAGGGGAGTCCAATGCTAGCTCCATTTGTCACTATGATATTTTACACAGCATTGAACCTTCTTGTGCTGGTTAATTTAGCTACTTTTACTTGAGTCTTACCAGAAGCTAGACACTTCATATACATCATCACTCCATCATGAGGGCCATGCAAGGTAGGTATCCCTACCTGTCTAACAGATGAAGAAATCAAGTGTCAGAGAGGTTTAGTGACTTGCCCGAGGTTATACAGCCCATCAGTGGTCAATTTTGCATTTGATTCCAGGTCTTTCTGATTCCAAAGCTCATGACTTCTGGCTTCTCCAAATGGCATTAAAACCTATCTTTCAAATTTGGTGGGGAAAATAAATGTGATGGTGCGTGAAAAGAAATACTCTTCTAAAGTCATGAAGCATTGTGGGAACATTAGTCACTGAGTTAATTATTAGCTATGTATCCTATACTTTTTATTTGCCTATGGATATGTGTTTTTTGTGCATGGAGAAAAAGCTAGAGATTGTGTTGTGGGACTGAAGAATTTAGGAAAACCTATCATTCTGATCAAGGTAATCTCTCAAGGAGGTAAGACTAGAATGTGATTATAATGTAGAAGCAGAAATACGATTACTTTGATTATATCCTACTTGCAAAAAAGTTATGTGAACCCAATGGCAGAGCTCAGAAAAAGTCACTCACTCAAATCAGAATTAGTTGGTAATAATTACATGGAATTTTTCAACAGGTATTGGCTTTGGCAGACATGACCTATCACCTAGAGAGGAACTGGAGTTCAGGAGAATGGCCAATTATTAATGTAGTAAGAAATAACATTTTCTGAAGACTTAGTATGTGCTGGAGTTTCACCTGCTTTATTTCCTTTGATCCTCCTAATATGTCTATTCATCCCCAAAATATGCCAATTAAGGCTCAAAAAATAAATCAATCAATCAAGCACCACACCCAAGAATACATACGACAGGGCTTGTATGCCTTATAAAGATGACAGAGCCAGAGCTGAACTCATGCCTGTGACTCTGGTAACCAAGTTCTTAACCATTAGAATAGGCAATGGCTAACATATTACTTAATTATTTTAGTTTATCTAAATCAGTTGCTTAAGAGCTTGATTGATGTATTGCTAGATCCAACTATCCCTGGCCGCTTGGGCCAAGTCCAGTCCCTGCATTTGCAAGGTTGAATGCAAGGACGATGGGTTGGGTGAGTTTACCTGTGTAAGCCTTTCCCTTGGTGACATTGTTCTGCTACTCTTATTCCTTTTCGAACAACCATTTCCAAATTGGCTAAATGATCAAACTTTGTTTAAAAATGTCAAACAGGAAAGGTGGCATAGAGAAGTGGAACAGCCACAGGACGGGGGGTCAGAAGACCTGGTTTCTGGTCTCAGCTGTGTCACTCAAGTGTTGTAAGACCCAACAAATCCACCCTCCCCCCCGGGGCTTGGCTCTTCATCTACAAAATGAGGGCATTAGAGCAAAATCTCCACGATCCCTTTTGGCTCTGGTATTAATGGACTGTTCAGCAGTAGGCAGAGACTGACCTCACCCTTTGGGGGCTTCCAAATATCTTCCAAATGCCAGGCTGAAAGTTACATGAAACCTTATATCCAACAAAACCTCTGAAAGGCATTGTCTCACATGATGTGGTCATCACTGCTCCCCTGCCCTTCTGGCTCTGCAGGGCTATTCCTGGAAGGGCCAGCAGCTGAAACAGTACTTCTGGGAATCTAAGGGTGATGAGACATGGAGAGCACAGTTACTTCTTTCAGGCCCAACAGGCAGGGCACAGAGTGTTGCAGGAGTGAAGACCGTTGTCGTCCAGGTACTAAGGTACACTTAAAAATGATAACAGCTAACATGTCTACAGGCTTCATAAACCACACCGTCCTATGATATCGGATACCTCACTTCAGTTTCACAAGAAACCTTATGGAAGGAAGGATAAGAAATGGATACTGTATGTGATTAAAGGAAAGAAATGGGCTTGGGACACAGACACACACACACTCATCTTCACAAGAGCTACAAAATTCCTAAAAACTGCCCTCAATTTTACTTATAGCACTGGCAGAAGTAGTCACTGGAATTATCTCCTGAGAGCAATGGAGCCAATCTTGTGAGGCTGAGTCTCTTACGAGCGGCCCCATCTTTAAGGTAATGAAGTCCCATTAGAAATTAAACCCAGAAAACCCTTCCTATCTCACCCCAGGCCCACTGTGCTCCAGCCACACCCAGCAATTCAGATACCCTACGCTCTTCCACACCGCCATGCCTTTGCCTGTGCTGTTTCTTCTGCCTCACACGTCATCCCCCCTGTTTGGTAAGCTACCACTCATGAATTTCTGGCACATCTCAACTGCCATCTCATGGGAAGGCTTCCTTTATATCATCTCTAGTTGTTAGTGACTTCCTGCTCTGCTTCCCCACAGTATTTTGGACACCTCTAGACTTATTGAAAAACAATGAGATTATTGATTTATTCATTTATCCCCACCCTCTGCTGCACAGACATGAGGTTCCCAAGGGGACTGACTGCGGTGAGCTCATTTATGTATCTCTAGTACTTTGCCCAGCACCTGGCATGCAGGAGACACTCAGCAGTGTGCTTGGACGGATGGAGGCATGATTAGATGGATAACTAACTGACATGAAGACCTCTATCTAGGTCATTCTCCATTAGGCAAAAGTTTTATTTTAAAAGGTAAAATAAGACAGTACAGTACTCAGAGGATATGTACTTGCCTGAAGTACAGGAAAGACCTTGTTCTATCTCTTGGGCAGGAATGAGAAGGGCGATATGAGGAGATGGGATAAGATCGAAGGCTCAGGGTAAAGGGGAAAGGTGAAGCCTAGTCCAGAGCACCCATCGGGATGACCTCCCTCAGGACATGAAAGAGAATATTGTCACAGCCTCGCAGATCCTAGAAAATGTAGATTGCCTGTGGCCAAAGACCTCCCAGTATGAATTACTAGAAACAGTTAGATTGTGATACCAATGTGCTGCAGCAGATCAACAAACAATAAATGAAAAGCAAGTTTTGCATTCTAAGAAATAAAGGCATGAATCCTTGTAAACATGCCCAGTTCTACTGGGCAAATTCAGAACACTGGGTATTAATAGCCTAAAAGGAATTTTGTAACACCTACAACCATAAATGACACCACTGGATTCTGGGTCCCAACACTGGTCATGATGAATATTGCTGGTGAAAACCCCTTAGACATGTTTCCATAAGGGGGTTTCTTCTTCTCTCTTCCAGGATAAAGTAACACTAATGTGAACAGGGCCATATCCTGCTTCTATACTCTTACTTGTTCTATCTATTGGAAGAGGAATCGCTTAGCTGATCCACGAGACTTGAAAAGAAAGCCAACATCCACAGGACCATGTTAACCAGAAAGTAGAGCCACAGCCTTGAAATGGGGTCAGCACAGGTTTGGCACGTGTCTCCCTTCTTAAACTACCCACACTCCAGCCTCTTTGAGTTCCTGAAATAAGCAGATCAAGTGCTGAAGCAGATCCAGCCATGGCTCTTGTCTCTCTGTCCCAGCCCCTTGGCATGCCAAGAAGTGTATTAAGTTGTGTCATGCAGATTCCAAGGTCCAGCAGGTCCCCCACTCCCTCCCTTTAATTCAGTCTAACCAAAGCCAATACTCAGTTTGCTTCAGGTGGTTCTGTGAACTGTTTTCAACTGATTGAACTTTAGAGTGGAAGAGAAGTGAGTACTGGTGCATCTATGTCCTCAACACACACTCTACCTACAATTTTAAGCCTACAGAACAAAAATATTTAAAACACAGCTTTAGTTAACTACAGGGTTTATTTTACTCTATAGAAAAGCATTACTCCCAATCTTCCTAAAGTGTGTGTTGTTTTTGGTTTTGTTTGTTTTTTGTTTTTTTAAATTTCCTGTGAAAGGAGTCTTTAATATCTCCTATCACAAAAAAGTCTCCAAGATCTGCTACAGGAATAAGGTTGGACTGCAGCTATCGTTTAGGTCGGACTCTGTCTTCCACCAGAGTCCTTTCTTAAGTGCCAAATATGTTACTGAAAAAAGGACTGCAGACGCTGAATTTACAAAATGAAGTCCTTGTCTATAACCTAGTAGTATCATTTAATTCAAAACAATTTATGGAGAGTCTATTAGGTATTAGATATTATAGAAAATTAAAGCTAAAAAGGAGCTTACCAAATCCTTTATCCAAACCTGTTTTCACTCATTGAACAAATATTTCATCAGCATCTACTATGTGCCAATGACGGTACTTTCAGTGTCTGATGCCTAAAATGCAGTCAGTCTCATGGAGGAAGGGAGAGAAAACCTATTAAAAAAAATGTAACCTCCCTCCCCTAATGAACTGTCTTCCTTCACATATACTTTATCTTTATTTCTGCCTCTCACTTAACAGTTACTAACTCCTTCTACTTGGGCTTTAAGTTTCTTTTTTGCCTGGCTTCCCTGACCCCAAATAATGAATGAGCTATAAGCTAACACACTGAACTCTTTTATATAACAAAGCTCTTCCTGTACTGCCAATAATCACTCTATAATTCAGCCATGCTGTACACATGAGTTTTCATAAAGAGGTCTGCCCCAATAAAACACTGAAGCGCTTTTCCCAGGGAGTAAAAGGCAACAGGGGCATGCTGAAAGCGAGCCTGGATAATCGATCGGAACAGGTGGGATGTTGCTTGTCTTCTTAAGGGTCCTTTCTCCCTGCTGATCTCTTCCTTCCTGTTTGCTTTCGATAGATGTTTAGGATTAGATAGGTAACCTGGGAATTAGTTGCATGTAACGGAAGGTCAAAATTTATTGATACAGATCATTTTATTGGACTATGGATATAGAATTCCCTATAAAACACTGGGTTTATGTTTTCTTCATTAATCCTGAACATTAAATCAACTTGGATAGTTTCAACTATATTATTTTCACTCAAAAAATTGTTTTTCCTTACTTTTATAATGTTCCCAAACCACATCATCCAAATATCTCCTTAAAGGAAGGCATTAGGTAGTAACAGTTTAGTTTTGAAAACTTGCATGTACAGTAGTTACTTAAAACGATGAAAAGTTCTTCCCCTGTCCTTGAACTGCACCATATCAATATTGCATTTGATCCTTAACTTACACTGTATAAATAATTTATTTCAAAATATCCCTCCATAAGACCATCAGTTGCTGAGGTGTTCGGTTTTCGGGGAAAGCATTTATTTACTGCATGAGTCCAGGAAGGCTGGTAAAGACTTGGCTAAAAGCTCCACATGGAGCGAATTATGGTAATTGTATTAATGCTCAAATCCACGATGCTCTGCTCAAATCTGCTAAAAGGTTTTGCACTATATTGCCCACATCTTGACGGGCAATGAATCCACTGGAACTGTTTAACACTTCATAGAGAGGCTTCCGAGATTCAGTTTTCATAGTTCCAAGAATTGCTAAAGAATGTCTGAAGGTAGCTTTCAGAGGAGTTCCTGAAAGTCACAACTTAGAGTTAACATCCTCCTTAGCATCTTCCACGTTTGGTTCAGACTGAAATTCCAAGTTCAAGTCACCAGAAATGAAAATCAACGGAAACATCACATAATTAATTTTGACGAATGGGTAAGTTTTAATTCATGTATGGCAACATTCTGGTTAATGATATATCTCCTTAGGACATCCATTAAAAATCCATTAACTTAACAGACAAAATCTAATAAAGTTACTCTGGAAATTTTCTGCTAGATTAACATTATGGACTTTTAATGAATATTTCCTGTAGATATTGCTGTATTAGCAGAGCTAATATACTAATCAAACTAAAAAGCTTCTGCAAAGCAAAGAAACCATTGTCAAAATGAAAAGGCAACCAATGGATAGAAGAAAACATCTGCACAGCATATCCAATAAGGAGTTAATATCTAAAATATATAAAGAACTCATAGCTCAATAGCAAAAAAAAAAAAAAAAAAAGGCAAAGGATCTGAATAGACATTTTTCCAAAGAAAATATACAGATGGCCAACAGGCACATGAAAAGATGTTGAACATCACTAATTATCATGGAAATGCACATCAAAACGACAATGAGATACCACCTCATATCTGCTAGAATAGCAATCATAAAAAGACAAGGGATAACAAGTCTTGGCGAGGACATGGAGAAAAAAGAACCCTCATGCACTCATGGTGGGAATATAAATTGGCACAGCCACTATGGAAAAGAGTATGGAGGCTCCTCAAAAAATTAAACATAGAACTACCATAAGATCCAGCAATTCCATTTCTGGGTATTTATTCAAAAAAAACTAAAACACCAATTCAAAAAGGTATTTACCCCTATGTTCACTGCAGCATTATTTACAATAGCCAAGATACAGGAACAAGTTAAGTGTCCATCAGTGAATGAATAAATTGATAGGGATGAAGAATATTTATATATGAAATACTACTCAACCTTAAAAAAGAATAAAATCATGTCATTTGTGACAGCATAGATGAACCTGGAGGGTATTATGCTAAGTGAAATTAAGTCATACGGAGGTAGACAAATATCATATGATCTCACTTACATGTGGAATCTAAAAATCAAAGCAAAACAAACAAAAATACCCAAAATGAAACTCATGGATACTGAGAACAGAGCGGTGGTTGTCAGGGGGCGTTGTCAGGGGGAGTGGGGAGAGGCTAAACGGTAAAGGGGGTGGGGAGGTACAGACCTCCGGTGCGAGATGGCTAGGTCGTGGGGATGCTGTGGGCAACATGACTCTAATCAATGGTATTATGGTGCATATTTGAAGGTTGTCGTGGTAGTGACTAAAATTCTCATCATAAGAAAAAAACGTTAATTTGTAACTTTAAACAATTTTTATTTATTGATGAGAGAGATAGAGAGAAACATCAATTTCTTGTTCCTCTTATTTACGCATCCGTTGGTTGATTCTTGCATGTGCCCTGACTGGGGACCAAACCCACAACCTTGGTGCATCGGGTTGATGCTCCAACCAACTGAAATCCCTGGCCAGGGCTAATTTGTACCTTTTTATAGTGACTGATGATGTAGTGATCATTTCACAATGTATATAAATGTCACCTGAAACTAACAGAATGTTGTATATCAATTATACCTCAAAACAATTTTTAATAATACAAAATTAAAATAAACATTAATCTTGTGTGAGGGGTAGGGAAAGCATCAAAAAGCTAAAATATACTTAAAAACTGAACTAACAAGCAAAACAGACACAGACTCACAGAGAGCAGATGGCAGCTAGTAGCGGGGAGGCTGAGGGGTGGAGGGATTGAGCAGAAAGGAAAAAGGACTCATGGGCATGGACAGCAGTGTGGGGATGGCTGCGGGGAGGGGCATATAGGGGACTAAATGGTAATGAAAAAATATAACAAAGATTAGATATTTTAAAAATTAAAAAAATACAGTTAAGTTCTTACGTTGTCAATAGGGTCTTGGAAACTACGACTTTCAGTGAAGCAAACTACAATAAAACTAATTACCCTAGGTTAATTAACATAAACAAGAGTTAAGTTCCTGGGGTATGTTTCTGGCCACAAAAATATAACCAAACTTCTAAATAAAGACCTTTCTAATATTAAACACTGAAATAAATGTGAGATAAATATATATATAGTTAAGAAAGTTAATAAAAACAAGTAAGATGGTTATTTTCTAACCCAATTATTCCAGTTCAGGGTCACAGCTGGTCAGGGCCCATCCCAGCAGCTCGGGGCACAAGGTGGGAACCCATGCTGGACAGGGCACTGCCCCATCGGAGGGCACACTACACACACCCTCACTCACTCAGACTGGGACAATTTACACACACCAGTGCACATTACGTGCACATCTTTAGCACATGGGAGGAAACTGGAGTACCACGCAGACATGGCGAAAACGTGCAAACTCCACACAGGCAGTGGCCCAGGGGGAATAGGTATTTTTTCTTATCTATGTCATGATGAAATAACGTTATTCTCGGACCAACTCCAGAAGATTGGAGTTGAAGCTGGACCCAAGTCACCAAAGATACTGCTAAACACAGTAAACATTATTACAGCTTTAGAAGCAGAAAGTATCAATATTCCAATAGCAGACGTCTCAGTCATTGATTAATCCACTAACTAATCAAATAGTAGTGTGCTACTAAAATGTGCCATGCCTTATGCCAGGACCAGGAATACAAAGCTAAATAAATGAAACTCTGGATGTCAAGAAATTCACAGTCTACTGTGGAATCAAGGCACGTAAGCTGGTCGTCAGCGTGTGCTGTCAGTGCCAGCATGCCATGGGAGCACTGAGGGAAGAGCAACTGGACTGGGGTAGGATATAAATTTTAAAAATCATTTGTACAATTAAGTAATCGGAGTTAATATTTGTGTTCTGGTAAAATATTACCTCCTCCTGGGCCCTCCCACTGGGAAAGTTTCAATCCTGACATCATTTATTAGCCCTGCATGTGGTTAGAGAAAGTTACTAGATTATCTCTCTGATTCTCATCTGCGAACGAGGTAATGGCCTGTCTTTTGTCACTGGTTGTGAGAACCGCCTGCAACAAGCTATGTGAAAGCACATAGAAACATGCTTGAAATACAGAAGGAGAAGGAAGGTTAATTACTATTTACATGCTACCTACTGTAGGCACACGATCAATATTATTTGGAAATCAGTACCACAAAATGGTTAGGGCAGGATTTGGAATCACCTAAACAGCTTCGAATTCTGTTCCTGCCATGTGCAAAACGTGTGGCCATTGGTTAGGTACATTGCCACTTTCCAAACCTCAGTTTTCAGCTGTTGGGCAGGATAAATAAAAATAAGTCCATTACACAGTTTTGAAGATTTAAAAACATAATGGTTGTAATTCAATAGTACCATGTCCGAGGAGTGGTAAATGGTTAGTTTTAATTGTACCATTAATTATGTCTTTCATAGGCGTGACTATAGAAACATTATGAGACATGTCAAAGTTCACACAGTTGGTGCTGGAACTACAACTACCCTAGCTCCTAGTCCTGTTTTAGATCTAATTTGCCTGCATCCTTTAATTACAGGATAAGATCTTCTCCCTTGACACTGAGTCCTGATCATTCTTCATCAAGGCAGGGAACTCATGGGAGCCTCCAAAACACCAGAACGAGGACTGAGGACTTAGAGACCATGCCTTAGCTCTAATGACCCATGAACTGTGTTCCCCAAAATTCATACGTTCAAGTCTTAATATGCAATGTAACTGTATTTGCACTATTCCAATGTAGGTGAAGCTGGCTCTGGGTATTAAATATTGAGCTGCTGCCTAATCCCGTTGGAGGCCAACCGTATAGCCACATCAGTTCCCTCAATCTCCTATACGCCAAGAGGGGCAGCCTCCTGTGGCAGACAAGTGTGAAGCCAGAGACCCAGTTTCTAATACAGAGTCTACAACTTAATGGTAGACATGGAACTAAATCTCAGTTTCCCCATCTGGAAAATGGAAATAATTATACAAATAGGTTTTATGAGGGCCAAACAAGATAAAAATATATATAAAATAAATCACCCGCTACAGGACTTGGAAAGTAGTGATGACTAATGATGGCTACTCTGCTTCTTCCCCTCTCCCCCTAGTCCTGAGCTCCTCCCACTACCAGCTCAGATCCTGAGATGGTTTCAACTGAGCCATGGAAGTTCAAAAGGGGCTCTTTCTGCAGACTACCCTGGCTTCCTTCTCTCCCCAGACTTATCTATTAGTAGTTGAACAGACCACAGAAACCAAGCTATGTTGTCTAAAACACAGCAATACAGGTGCTACTTGGATCTTTCATGTCTCTGTATTCTTGAACTTCAACAGAGATGTCATGAGGAGGCCACCCCAGAAAGGTTGAACTAAAATAACCTACTGTGTGATTCGGTAATCAAGGGTGGCTCAAACTTGTAGCAGATACTACTAGCTGACAACCAATATATACAGCTAAACTCTCAAGTCTTAGCTGGTCACATGAATGGACGCATGGCTGTCCAGCCAATGACTACATTTCCCAGCCACCATTGCAGCCTAGTGGAGGCTTATGTGATCAGAAATGGCATGGCCCATTTCCACATTGTGCTCCCTCCAAGAGAACGTGAATGGATTTCTCTAGTCCTTCTTATTCTTCCACCTCACGGGCTGGGAACTGATGAGAACTACAGTCGCTATCTTGGACCCAAAGTTGGAGACTGCGTTGTGAGAATAGCAGAGCTACCCCGAGAGTCACTTATCTCTATTCTATCACATAAAAAGGAAATAACCCTCTCTCTGGTTGAATCCACTGCACTTTAAAATTTTATCTTTACAACATCCTGGCCAAAACGCTAAACAATACAGAAGTATTTCTACTGAATCAGGTATAATTGCTTACCTGATGACAGCTTACTGGAACTGTAAATAGTAACTACAGGAAATAAACATTTTTCTGTGAAATGAGCATGCAAGTCTTAAACTTTAAAATGTCAGCTATTGTTACATGGACCCTGTATCTGAATTCTTTTCACCAGGCAACCCCCACTAGTCACCCGCACCTTTACTATCCAGTCAGTGCCAGAAAAAAGCTGGGAGTCTGAAACCCGAGAGCCTTAGCCAGCAACCACTGGCTCATGTTCCAGTTTCTGTCCTGTTCCTGATGTTTCTCATTTTGATCTCTTTAGTTTTTTTTTTTTTCTGTTCATGACCTTGCCTGATTCCTTGAACCTAACTCACAAAACATTTTATTTGTAATGACTGGAAATGATCCATACAGTTCCCCTCACCTCTTGTTTATGCTATTCCCACCTGCTCTACGCAAATATCTTCATCGGTCTAGCCCAATGTCTGAGATTCTATATTTCAATGCAGAGTTTCATAGCCGATATCTCCACTTAGTTCCTATAAGCATCACTGTAAGGGCCTACTAATCATGGCCGACCCATCTGAACTCATTTCTCTTGTTAAAACAGGACTATGTTCCTATATTTTAATTCATACTAAAAAAAAAAAAAAAACCCACCCGTATCCTCATATATATACAGACATAATCACTTTCCAGATTTTTTATTGCTTACCTATTTTGCTGTAATTATCTGCAACCAAGTCTTCCAAACCAATCATCTTCCAGAAACTGTCGTCCCAACCTTTCTCTGCTGAGTATGTCCATTTGCACACCAGGGAGCAGAGAGACCTAAGAACATGTGAGAGAAGTGGAACCAATAAACACGAGTGAGCCAGGCTTCCTTTATGTTTTACCAAATACCTGCCCTGATAGCTTCAGTAGTATTAAAGAAGTTGAATAAACCAAACTAAGTAATTACACATCAATGTTTAGATCAAAAAGTCCATTGATACCCATTAGTGAGTACTTTCTTTCATTTTCAAAAGAATCTCAGCTTTTTGCTTCTATCTTATCGAACAGTGTATATAAATATGTATATGTTTATTTATATTTATATATACAGAACATTCGTGAGATAATTAGAAAGTACAACACTGACTAGCTATTTGATGATATTGAGCATTATTAAACTTTAAGTGTAATATTGGTAATTGCCATTATATTTCAAAACAGGCTTCTTATCACTTAGAGATACAGGCTGGACTACTCATGGATAAAATGATATAATATCTGGGATTTGCTTCAAAATCATAAGAGAAAGGGAAGTGAACGGACAGAATTAGCCATGAGGTGGTGGCTGTGGGGCTCAGTGAGAGGCAAATGGAATTTGTCATGTACTCTGCTTGGTTCATGTTCAAAATTCTCTATAATAAAAAGTTTTCAAAAGTGCCTGGTATGTGCATGTGTGTGTGTATATATATTTACATTCATTGCTCTAGTCTAAAGCAATATTAAATAGGAAGAAAACTTGAATGCTAGAAGGTGTTTTCCTCTCCAGCTTCATTTCCCTTCCATTCAACTTTAGTTTTCTACAAATCAACAATAAAATATCGTTTGCAGTTCTCTGAAAAAAATCACATTCTCACACAATTCTATTTGTTTGCCCTACTCCTATACCTCTGCCCTACTCCTATTTGGAGCAGCTTCTTCACCGTGGTAACTCACACATCTTTCGCCTGGGCTGAGTCCCCAGTTTTGGGTTGATCTCCTTCTCTGAGCTCCTAGAGCAGGCAGCTATCCTCTATCCCAGCTCTGATCACACTGTGTAATTAGCTGCTTCTTTATTTATCTTCCCTATAGTCCCACTGACTTCCAATCTGTTCTCCATGTTGTGTTCAAACTTCATAAAATAAAATCTGATGCTATCAACCCCTGATTAAAGCCCTTTGGCTATTCTTTACTAACTTCAGGAAAAAGGCCAATCTTTTATAGGGCTCAAAGGACCCTTTGTCAAATGATCACGATGACTTCCAGTTTCCTCTTGCCATTCCCACCCTTGCTTGCTCCATTCTGCACTACCACATTACTTAAAGCTTCCCACAGTGGGCCTTGATTTCAGACTTCCCTGTGCATTGAGTTCTTTGCTCCATTCTTTCCATAATGTTCTTCCCTGTTATGCATCTAACTCTTAGTTAGAATTCATGACTCAGGTCACATTCCCTTTGCCTGAAGGCTCAGTGGAAGGCAAGTTAAGCACAAAGCATCTTCTTCAAGGTCCAAGATATCCTTACCTAATCACTTACCATAGAGACTGCCTTTGCACATTCACTTCTCCATCTCTCCCACTTAACCAGCAACTCCTTCACAGCAAAATAAGCCCAAATTATCTCTGTATCACTTGTACCTAGTCCACATTCAGCCATGTCAAGCCACAATGAATAGTGATTGAATGGAAGCACTACAAAATGCTTTGTTCACCTTGCTACAGGTAAATGGTAAATGCAGGTTCCTCATGCAGTTTTAAAGAGAAACCTATCTCATACAGCCAACTAGGTGCATCTCATTCAGCCATTCACATGGATTCATGCACTCACTCACTCAAACATTTAGTATTCCCTTACTATGACCCTAGCACTATGCTGGACCCTGGGAAAACAGTGGTATGTAAAAGACCTGATCTTCTGCTCTTGTATGAGCTGACAGTTTAATTAAGAAGACAGAAACTGATCAAACAATCATACCTAAAACCACATACTAACAAATATCCAAAAAGTTCTCAAGTAGAGAGAGAAAAATAAGAACCTTTAGCAAGAATGCCTGATTGGACTGGGTAAAAGGAAAAGGGGAAAAAAGTTTCAAGAAGGGCTCTACAGAGGAGATGGCGTTTTCTGAGGTCTAAATTTTGAAAGAAAACAAATTTATGATTTATCATTAGTGAATTCTTTTTCAGATAGATGTCACATAGATGGCAGAACACGATGAGCTAAGCTAAATGTCATGGATATACTGAAGGAGTGACAGTGCCAGTAGAAACTTAATACACACTGGTATGTGCTAAATCCTTCACCTGCTTTAAGCAAGACACATTTTTAAGGGAGTATGGAGAAGGCAGCCGTCTGTGTGGCATGTTCTGAAGAGTACACAGCAGGCTAGCTCCTCCGGGCACAATGCCTGAAATTCCAGCCCCTTGGAAGTTCTGAGAGCTCACTGGAAAGAGCAACACTGTGGAGAAAAAGGTGCTGTGGAAGGATCCTTCCTAATGATCAAACCACGTAGGGTACCTCTTCGCTCCCCATACCCCCACTCATGTACAGATTTCTGTGCCTCTCCTTTGACTGCTCCTTAAGTCTTAATTGATTATAGCTCCTTTCACTCATCCTTGTCTACTTGGCAAGCTCCAAATCACCCTTATGATCCAGTTGCAAAAGTTTCCTTGCTACCTCCAAGCTAAATGCACAGCCCTCTCGTTGGAGGTGATATTAGCAGCTGAGGGAGGTTGAGTTTATGGCCCCCTGTCTATGGCTCTCCACATATGCACACACTTTGCCGTGTAACCTGCAGTGCTTTGCCTCTCCGCCCCTCACCTCCCTGCCACTGTGGATGGGACCTCCTTTCCTACTTCAAGACTATATTCTGTCATGTGACTGAATTTGGCCAAAAAAAATTAGGCCGAGCAACTGCATGCCTGTTTCCAATCTAGGCCTCCAGACGCATTTTGTTTCTACTTGCTCACGGCATAAGCATGAGAAGATCCTGCCTGGGATGGCCCTTTGGTTCCAGGAGGAAGATTAGAAATCAGTGGGAGAAAGCAATGACTGCCAAGAGCAGCCAAAATCAGACACCCTAAGCAGCCAAAACCCAAGTGAGTAAGTCCATCTGAAACCAGAAGAACCACCCAGCAGAGCACAGCCTATATAAGCTACCCATGATTACTGTCTTAAACTACTGAGCATTAGTTGTGGTTTGTAACACAGCAATAGTGAAACAACTCCACACTTTAAGACATAACTAAGTTACTCCAAGTAGATTTTTTCCCCAATAAGGGTCAGTCCTCACAGAAAGTCAGATGTTTGGAGTGGAAGATGACTGAGCCAGGAGGGAGGAAATGTTACAGTTGCAGATGCCTGTGGCAACTCCATTTTCCATCAGGACTAATGAGATACTATGAGGTTCCTTTTTATTTGGGTTTTTTAAAATCAACTCTTAGGTAATATGGATATATAAAAGCAACAGAATTAGCAAAATTGAGAAAGTGCATCTGAGGCCACAGGTTCTCCAGAAATCTCTACGAGAGAGCAAGTATAAAACATTAGGCTGTCAGTGAGTAAAGACAAGGTACCTGCAGCAGAACAAAGGGTTTTCCTGCCCCACCCCAGCCCAGCTAGACAGGAGTGCTGCTTCCATCCAGGGAGAAGGGGCCACTTGTGGTTTGTTCACTGCCATCCAGAATGCCTGGCAAGCAACTGCTGTACTGCTTTCAGATTTACCAATGCCAAAGAGACTATAAGAACCAATACGAGCATCAAAAGAACATAAATCAATGAATAGGCAGAACAAAAGCAAACCTAACTTAGGAGGACTAGTTCACCAGGGAGAAGATCAATCACTGGAGCATCTACAAGAGGCAGGTCTCATGGATGTAGAAGTGACGAAAAAAATGAAAGAGAACAGCAGTAATGAAAGCAATGAGAAATCAGAAGAAGAATGCAAATTTTTTCTTAACTAGAAACAGTGATTTTAAATTTTAAAGTTTAAGTTACTGCACAAGAAATAAAAAATCACTCACACTCTTGAAAATCAAATTAATGATCTGGAAGACCAAGTGAATGAAGTATATTACTACCCACAGCAAAGACACAGAGAGAAATAATGAGGGAAGAAATGAGAGCCTTGGAGGGCAGATCCAGCAGCCTAACATGAGAATAAAAGGAATTCCAGACGGGAATTTTATTTAAAAAAAGAAGAAGAAGAAAAAACAGATGAAGGAGTTGTTATAATCAAAGGAATACAGTATAAGAATTTTTTTTTATAAATACTGAGCTGAAGCAAGATTTAAGCCTGAAGATTAAAAGACTCATTAAATCCAGGAAGTGAATCCAGGAAGTACTTGAATTTCAAGAATAAACAAAAAAGTAAATTATACACGTTTTCAGACAGAAAGAATAAGTTACTCAGAAAGGCAAGAGATTTAGACTGGCTAAGGAATTCTCATCTACAACTCTGGACTCTGGAATGTAGAAAACAGTGGAACAATGTATAGACTCTTAAGAAAAATGATCCAAGAATGCTATACCCAGACAAAATATTATTCAGCTGTCAGGGAAAAAGGAAAATATTTTCAACATGTAAGGATTCAAAGTGTAGACTTCCCATAAATGTTGTCTGAGGATAGTACTTGAGAAAGGACATAACCAAAACGTAATTGATTCAGAGCAACTATCTCAACATAGGCAAAGTCAGGACCAGAGGGACTAACGGTGTGAACATACACGTGTAGACACATAGAGACACACAGACACACATATTTAAATCCTTTTTTAAGTTTCTTTGTATCTAATTCTGTCTTTTTTTTTATTGTTAACAGATGATGATAGTATGAACAGGAATTTCTAATATAAAGTTTTCTTGAAACACAACGGGCATGCTATATTAGAAGAAAAAATCTAATAATAGCCTGGAACTGAAAATATTAAGTTAAATAAGCAGAACCTCCAAGTCAGAGATTGAAGAAGAGGTACACAGGAAATGTATTTGGGGATGTAGATGTATGTTTGGGCAGAATATAAGTTTAAGCTTGGTTGTAAGGACAGAGAAGGTAGTCACTAACATACAAAAAGCTGATAGAACTCTCAAAATAACAAGGAATAAAAAGAGAATAAAGAAAAATTAACAACTCAGCCCTGGCTGGTGAGGCTCAGAGGATCGAGTGCTGGGAACCAAAGGGTCGCCGGTTCTATTCACAAGTCAGGGCACATGCCTGGGTTGTGGGCCAGGTCCCCAGTAGGGGGTGTGCAAAAGGCAACCACACATCAATGTTTCTCTCCCTCTTTATCTGTCTCCCTTCTCCTCTCTCTAAAAATAAATAAATAAAATGCCCTCCCCCAAAAACAGGTACTTAAAAAAAAATTAACAAGTCAGTGAAATGAAACTAAAGCAACTAAAATAAAAAGAAAAGGGAAAATGGGTAATGTAATATAATCAGAAAACAAAAATAGTATAGAAGAAATAAAGTCAATTATTTCAGTTATTACACCAAATGTGAATGAACTTATTTCCACAGCTGGTAAAAAGATACTGATAATTACACTGGGGTTAAAATTAAGCTGTATCTTATTTACAATACAATTTTTTAAAAATGTGATAAAGAGGTTTTTATTTAAAAAGATTGAGAAAGTAACAAATGCAAACAAAAAAATTGTAAAGGACAATATAAATATCAAACAAAGTAGCACACTAAAGCAAAAATATCAGCAAATCAAAAGGAACATTCTATAATGGTAAAATGCTCGAATCCAAGAAAAATACCATCACTTATTAGATTTTATGGAGCAAATAATATAGGGTGAAATATTTACATATTTAAAAAGAACTCCAAAAAATAGCACTTAAAAGGAGACACATATTTAAAGATTTTATTGTACTTTCAAAATTTTAACAGATAAACCAAAAACATAATAATTAATATCACTGCTGAGGTATTA
Source organism: Micronycteris hirsuta (assembly GCA_004026765.1). Taxonomy (NCBI): domain Eukaryota; kingdom Metazoa; phylum Chordata; class Mammalia; order Chiroptera; family Phyllostomidae; genus Micronycteris; species Micronycteris hirsuta. Next base: position 53,971 of record PVJI01006928.1, on the reverse strand, counting down.
AAGGATACAAATATAATCAACATACTCAATTCTACATACTCATATAAGGGGAGAGAAAAGGGGAATGTTTTACAATACAAGCAGAGATTCTATTGATAAATTGGTGTTTCAGAGAGAAATTTAAAGTTTTAAAAACTTTTATTGGAAAAGAAAAATGTCCGAACAGAAATATCCTAAGCAACTAATTTAGGAAATTATGAAAAACATTAATATATTAAACTGAAAGAGAACTATAAGAAGTAGTAAAGATAAAATCAGATAAAACCATGAAATAACAAGATAAAATTTAGAAAATCAACAAAGCCAAAACATGGTTCTATGAAAATGTGTTCTATGAAACAGAAAAACTTCTGTCATAATCAAGGAGAAAAAAAAGAAAAAGAGTGAAGACCAAAATAAAAAACATCTTGAATGGCAGACACAACCACAGATGAAGTAGACATTAACAGAAAAAATTAAAGATTACAGGAACATTATGCTAGTGAATTTTAAAATTTACATGCAATAAACAATTTACTAGAAAAGCAGATCAAAACTGATTCAAGAAAACATAGGAAACCTTAATAGAATTATAATCATTAAGAAAGTAAGTCAGTAGTAAAAATCATCCCTCATATAAAACTTCAAGCCCAGAGGGCTGTACTAGAAATTTCTAACAAATGTGCACGGAACAGAGCATTCCAAAGTACTTCAGAGTCTGGAAGAACAGATGCCTTTCAAGTTATTTACAAAGCTAACATAACTATGTTACAAAAAAACAAAAGAAGACAGTATATGAAACAAATATGAAGCTACTTTCGCGTTATGAATGTGGGCACAACAATTCTAAACAAGACATGACCAAACTTAATATAAAAATGTGGGGGAAAATACATCATGAATGACATTCAAGACTGTTTTAATAATAGAAGAGTTATGAATATATTTTACCACAGTATTTTATTAAAGGAGAGAAAAATGATCAATTCATATTGAAGAACAAAAAGTATCTGATGAAGATTAAATGCTACATCAAGATAGAAACTCTTGTTGAAGTAGAAATAATAGAACCTTCTGCTTCTGACATGATGGCATAATAGATAATGGATTTTACACACCCGCCTTAAAGTAGAAAAGTAGGAAGAAAAAACCCATGAAACAACTGTTTTCAGACCTTGAACAAAAGGCAGTGCAGGGCGGAGAGACCTGAGAGAAGGAAACAAATGAGGTGAGCCCCAGCATCACTCTGGCTTTCTGCCCAGAAGCACATGCCAGACCACAAGGCAGAAAGAGGGATGCCAAGGAAAACACAGCAGCTTCTCGAAGTTGTGGAGACCGAGATCAGAATCTAGAGAATTTGAGGTGGTGGGAAGCTGTGGTGGCACAGGCATCCAAAGGGGGAGTCACTATGCAGAAAGAGACCCCCGAAAATCTGCCTGAGAGCCCCACTCCACCGCTGTTCACCACTGAGATGCAGGTGTGGACACTGACATCCCATGTCTGGTGAAGAGTGACTGGAAGGCTGTGAGCGGAACCGTTCTCAGAATTCGCACAGAGCCGAGGACCATCGGAGTTACTAAAATTAGAACGGAATGCCCTCGTCCACCACTCCAGACATTCAGTGGAAACCCTGAAAGACATACACCTTGCAAGTGTGACTGAAATTTCTCTGTGCAAAGGCTATTCTAATCCTGCTCTAACAAAGTTTAGGAAAAAAGAAAAAAGACTCTACAGGATAAAACTAAGACAAAAGTACATTAACACCTACCAGAAAATGTAGCTCCTTAAAGAAAGATAACAAAATCCAGACACCCAACAACATAAAATTGACAAAGTCAACATTCAATCATAAATATCTGAAAAACCAATAGCCAATTTTTTTCTCAATTTTATAAAAGATATCAACTCACAAAGGCAAACTCAATGACACCAAAGCAGGACAAACACAGACAAAGAGGGGGGGGGGGGAAACAGTGAAAAAGGAAGTCTTTAAAGCAGAGGAAAATTACAGAGAAATAAAAACAAAAAGTCTACAGACTTCTCATCAAAAACAGTGTAACCTAGAATGAAATAGAATGACATATTTAAAATGTTGAAAATATTTTAAAGGAAAAAAATCAATCTAGAAGTCTATACTCAGCAAAAAGATCTTTAAACAATTAATGCAAAATACAAACTTTTTCAAACAAACAGAAGTCATTTACAAGAAGCCTGCACTGCAAGAAATGTTAAAGAAAATTCTTCAAGGAGGAGAAAACTAATACTAAATGACAATGGAAATCTATACAAAGGAATGAAGAGTACCAGAAGCAGTAAATATGTGAATATTTACATTAAAAACGTATTTTTCATTTTAAAATTTTTTAAAATTATCACTTGAATGCTGACAGGAAGTCCAAACCTAGGGATTATTTCTTTGAGTACAAGTTTTACTACCTCAGCTGGCTTCTCAGTTCTAGTGGGGTATGCCTCTACCCATCCAGATGTGTTTACAAAAACTAATAAATATGTAAAGTTTCCTATGGATTTAGGTACTTGTAAAGTCCTTTCATTTTTAAATTTATTTAAAATTTAAAAACATTTTAAAAGTCTAGTAGATGACTTTAGGAAAAAAGCCAATGCATTGCAGGATTTATTAACATGTACAAATAAAACAGATGACAATCACAGTGCAAATTATAAAGAGATATGAAAGTATATTACATGTGATGGGATATAAAATTTTTTAAGGTAACCTGTGATACGTTAAAGATGTATATTATAAATCCTAGAGAAATCAATACTAAAGAGATAAAATAATAAACCAATTTTGGAAATAAAATGGAAGACCAAAAATTGCTTCCATAGTCTGGAAGAAGGCTGAAAAAGGGAAAAATTGTATAAAACACGTGGAACCAAAAAAAAAAAAATTGCAAAATGGTCAAATAAAACCCAACTATTAAATGTAATTGGCCTAAAAACCTCAAAGTAAGGGCAGAAATCATGAGGCTGGATAAAAATAAAATCCAACTATATGCTTGCAGTGTACATGAAACATATTCCAAATATACAGGCACAAGTCAAGTTAAATAATAAAAGGATGGAAAAAGATATGGCAAGCAAATGCAAGCAATAAAAATGTAGAAGTGTGGCTACATGAACATCAGGCAAAGAAGACTTCCGAAAGAAGTATTACCAGAGATAAACAGGTATGTTACATAGTGATAAAAGTGTCAATTGATCAAGGACACTTGTTGGCTAAAGAAGAAATCATTACTTGTTAGAATGGCAACTTGAACTCAACTAAAGTTACATTTCTTTTTTGTTACTGTTTTAGCTGAGAACTGACAAACGAGCAGTGCAAAAACTGTAGCAGGGAGGGCCAGCCTCTTGGCGTCTCTGGGCCATACTGGCAGAAGCAGCACTGTCGTGGCCCACGCATTAAATACATTGGGACACATGATTATCAAAAAAATCACACAATGTTTTAAGTAAATTTATGATTTTGTGTTGGGCCACATGCATAGCCATCCTGGGCGGCATGCAGCCCACAGGCCACAGGTTGGACACCGCTGCACAGGAAATCAGGGATTCACGATGGTGTCATTGGGTGTGGTCACATAAGATCGCCCTTGTCTTTTATATAGGTTTGCCTATAGAAATCCTGTGGCCTCAGTGGCCCATGTTGACTAAAGAACTGTGGGCCTGCTGCATTTTATACTATTTTAGGAAAAAGTGTGTATCAGTGGGAAAGCCAGGCGGTACTAAAGGATATATCTCCTAATCATAAGAGAAGGTAATTATTATATTTTGTTTCATTCCCTGATGCTCCATCTGGCCTTCTGGGAATGTCGGTATATCGGGGCCAGCCACGGCCTCCCACAGCAGGGACCAAATCTGCCTTATTCATCATGTCATTCCCCAGCACCAAGCAGAGTACCTATCTGGCAAATTTTTTTTTAAAGATGTAACATCTTTATTTTTTTAGAGAGGGGAAGGCAGAGAGAGAAACATCACAGCGGAGTGGGCTCTCACATGCCCCCTACTGGGGACCTGGCCCGCAACCCAGGTATGTGCCCTGACTGGGATTCGAACCCGATGACCCTTTGGTTCACAGGCCGGCACTCAGTCCATTGAGCCACACCAGCCAGGGCCCTATCTGGCAAATTTTGAGAGTTCAGTGCATGACTACTGAGTAAATGAACGAGAACCCCATATGCCAGTTATGGAAGAGAGCTTTCAGGTTCCTATTCACTTCTTATTGTATTATAAGGCCCACGCTCTCTGTGCAGGCCCTAGAGGAGACAGAACTTAGACTCCTGGAGCGTCCAAGGGCAGCAGAACACTGAGTTCCTTGTACAGACTACCCACCTCAACAAAACAAAGACAACTTTTTGAAAATGTATTTTGCCTACATCACATACCTCCCATCACCTACTTCCCCAGACACAAAAACATACCAAATCTGTAACACATCTTTCTTTTTCAAAAAATGCAAAACAAAGAGAGGTTTCCAGTTAAAGATGCCAGATTGACTACACATGTTGACTTCTGCTCCCTTTACAAATTCCCCAAAAATGGCAGTGTAAGAATATTTCAAAAAGGCAAAAACCCACAATGACAAAGAAAACGGGAGAGAAAATGACAGCAACCGAAATTTGCAAGGCAGAAAGCACAGACTAATGAGTAGTAACACTCCCGGTAGACTTGGGAAGATAACACCTGAGTAACCCTGGGGAAAATTCAGAAACACAATGATTACTCTGCAGAGACCCAGTAAAGTTCAGCAAGTGGTGGCACCAGGTATTTCTGAAACTTGGACTGGAAAGTGAGGCTACAAACAGCGGGATGGTGGAAAGCCAGCTGGGAAGTAAACCTTCATGGGTCCTCATCGTGAGCAATTGGGTACTACCGCTCCCAACCCCTGACGGCAGGCTACGGCTCACCCTCAGACAGAGCGTGGCCTGAGCTCACCTAAGGGCAGGGGCATGTTGAGAAGAACAGAGAGAGACAGTAAGGACCTACCTTTTTTGCAAGTCAGCCCTAAAGATCTTTTTCCCAACTTAACTCCCAGCGCTCTTGGCCGCCAGGTTTATACCCTGAATATTCATTTTTGGGTTATCTGAGCAGAACAACAACAACAAAAAGACGTAAGGCCAGTTAGGAGGGAAGAAGGTACAGAAAGGACAGGACGGCCACATCGTTCGGGTCTTGGGAGGATTAAAATTACAGAATATGAGTAAAGCCCGTTTTGATCAACAGTGGCAACTGCCATAATTATCATCATCGTCGTCATCATCATTATCATCATCTTACAAAGCACATTAACTCAGAAAATATTTACTGTGAGTCCACTATCTCAGAGTTTTTCTAGGCAGGTAGGAGCCACCAAATTCTGGGAGAAACACAGGGAGTGTCACCAAGATTCCAGTCACACTTCTGAAACCATGAAGGAGCCTTAGGAAGAACAAGAACTTTTGACTTCCCTGCTTTTACCCAGAGAAGACACACATCAAAAGCATGTGCCTGCTGAGTTCTGGAGGCCTGATCATTATCACATACTTCTCCAGCAAGATTTTATACAAAACGCAGTCGGCACCGCTACATTCTTTATATGCATTGATACTATGAGGCCCCCACTTTCAAGAGAAACCTTTTGTTCTCTGCTTGGAGAAGGCAGAACCTGGAGAGTCTCAATCGAATGAATGTGCTAGTGAATAACAATAATTAGAGCTGAGAACGGGGATAAATTACCAAGATATTCCTGGCTGCAGCCTTCAGTGCAGCCAGGCCTATGATGGTTTTTCCAAGCCATAAAACAGACTGAAGACACAGCTCCTGGGGAGATGTGACTTGGATTGGATGGCTAACTGTATCAACAAAGAGACCGAGAAGGTCAGTCTTATTTCTGAAGCAATACCACTGCACCAACCAGAGCTGCTCTGTGAAAGAGCTGTCAGATTTCAGGCTTGTTACATTGACTCTGTACTTCATCAGGACTTGCTGACAGGTCCATGACAGACTGAAATAATGTATGCAATGATGCAACGCAGGGCAACATTCAGCTGCCCTTTCAGTTAGACTTGCCAATAACATGGTTCGAATGTGGCTGTGACAATATGGGGAGCGTGAAAGAACTGAATAAATAATCAAGTTCACAAGGTTTTCCCAGGCCCCCAAGAGAAAGAGATCTAAGAATCAGAACACAAAAGATCCTGAAGTTACTGCCAATGCATTCCAAGATCTTGGTCAAGTCCTTCTACTCGTGGATTAGGATTTATGTCCTGAGAAATAAGGATGATAATTTCAGGCCATCTGAGACAAGTGGGGGAAACAAAGGAAAAGGGAAAGAAACTAGGGACAGCTTACTGAGCCCCTGTAATACCCCAGGCACTAGGCCGTGTGCTTTTTTGTAGGTTACTGCAATTGTTCCCACAACTGTAAGGACGCTTTCAGTAAGCCCACTTGCTAGAGAAGAACACTGAGGCTCAGAAAGCTTGGGTAACTCACTTGAGGCCATAACATTAGGAAGGAGCAAACCAGAGGTTCTAACCCTGGTCTGATCAATTAAAAGCCTACACTTGTTACCTTGCTTATTCAAGCCCATTCATAAAAAGATTTTCACAAACCACTGCAAAGGCCAATTAGTGCATGTGACAGGGTATAATGAATTTCAGATATCTGTTCTCCATGTTTATTTTGTCTGTTATCTTCTTTTTTTAATAAGAAAAAACTGAGAAATATTTTTAAAATAAAAAACAGATGCAGAGCTCAAAATAACAGAGAGCCCTTAGGAACCAAAAAATAGCTGCCTTAGGTTTCCTGTGAGGTTGTTCACACCATGGGCCAGGACACAGAGACAGCAATGAGATGCTCCCTCAAGGTGGGAAGATTAAGATTGCTTCTGAGAGTTCAGCTGTAAAGTCAACACATAATGAACAAGAGTAGAAATGTGCAAAACTATCATAAAAATACAAAATGAGTTCCTGGACACTCAGAGTTCCCCGTAACCAGACTGAAGGCATTAAGATGTCTAAAGAAGGAATCTGTCAGGTAGACGGGTGGTTAGTCTGCGAGGGAGCGGAGGCAAGTGTCAGTGGGGAGAGGGAAGAATTTTCCAGGTGGGAAGGAACACATGTGCGAAGGGCTGGAAGTGGGAGACAGTGTGGTTCAAGGCACAGCTCAGTGACAGCCTCTCCATGCAGACCTCGACAGCTGGGTGTGGTCCCCAAGTGAGGAGAAGAAACAAAAAAAAAATTCGCTCTCTCCCTCCATCATTCAGTCACTCAACAAACATTCAGTAAGCTCTTATTTTGTCCCAAGCACAGATATTGTCTGTCCCTTTGTGGAGTTTAGAATCTACTGGAAGAGTGAAATTCACGGAGCTAGCTTAAACTTCTAATAAATACTGGAAGCGTTAAGTATAATACAGAAGTATTACAGGTGTCCCAGTTGCTTCTGGTACCAAGAGACATGAAGGAAGACAACAATGTATACCTTGCCTTAGATTCTTCCACTAAGGGGCCAAGTGTCGCCACTGAGCATCGGTCCACTCCCGCAGTTCTCAGCAGCAGACTGTAGGGCTCATGGCCATTAAAAGGGGGTGGCCGTTAGATGGGTACATCCTCAGACCTTGCCCATGCACAGCCCCACCTCGTGGGCCTCTGCCTCTGCTCTAGCTCCTTCTCCATTCGAGTGGTGTGGGGTTCTGACTCAACGACTTTAGGCTTATCCTGACTTCTTGGGCATGAGCCTTAATCTCAGCCTTTTGGCTCTAGCCACGTAAAAGCTCACCAGTGGCGTAACTTTTAGTTCCTCGAAACCCCTTGCTTCAGGGTCTCACACCCTGTTGCTGGCTTCCTTGGCAAGGTCTAAGCCCTTGTACACGAGGTTACTGAAACCAAGACCCATTCACAAACATATACGTAGCTGTGTCCCAGAATGACACAGAAGAGACTGAGGACATCCGCAGCATCTACCCCAGCGTAACTCAGAAAGGGGAACATTCCCAAACATTTTGTAAACTCCAACATTAAAATATCTCTTCCAGGGTCAAACCATTTTGGCCTAACCTATTAGAAAATAACATTACATATCGACAAGGACAGACAGGTGGTGTCTACACAATTCTTTCCTTCCAACATTCTTCAGGCCTAACAGCATCCAAAACTTACCATTCGTTAAACTGAGCACTGGCCTGATCCAAAGTTATTTAAAGTGTACGTATCAGTAAGCCTGGGACCTAATGCTCCGACAAGAAATACATGAAAAGAGCAAAGCTACTCTACAGCACCTCGCTGGGGGCGGGAAAGCAAGGAAAATGGAATTATATTAACACATGGCCGTCCGAGGCTGCTGTGCCTTGAAGAGGTAATGTAAGATTCCTGGCAGAGGATGAGAAAGGGGCAGACTGAAATAGATCCTCCCAGTTGGCCCGGTGCGTTCCAATCCTGCTTGGCTATTAGGCCACTTTATGATTAGCATCTGGCCTCTGGTGCATCCAACAAACATCATCTTAACTCAAAAATATTCTTCAATATAAATACAATTTTAAAAACTAATCTTTTCCTGATAAGCTAGGACTAGCTTTACAAATTATGCTAATAATAATGACGATATGCTATAGTGTAGCCCAGCACCTAGCATGCTATATGGGCACTCAACAAATATTCTTTCCCTTTATGTTTTATGAGACACTGACACCTGTAAGAGGTAGTGAAAGGAATAGCGATTTCCCTCACGCTAGACATGCCAAACTGCTATGCTTGATTTTGCCCAGGGACACCATTTGCAGGCACTGGATTCTTACAGCCCCGAGAACATTTAGCAGATCTTACGGTTCTCGTTCTCTCACGCCACCAGTCTTGGCTGGGCTCTGAACATGGTGCCATTGCTCTCCCATAGGGCAAAATGCAAACGCACGAGCGGAATTCCTTCCCTTGCCCTGTTCTCCCTTCGGCAGGCCTCACCGTGCTCCAGGTGACTGAGGGCAACACTATGACAGTGGCCATAATGACATGTGGAAGTCACCGTGATGGTGTCAGCGGTCTTCTCAGCTATGGCATCAGCTATTCCAGCACCCAAAGAGCTGACTTGGCTCTGAGCTGAGGGCTTTAACACACGTCTCGAGCACAAAGGGAAGAAAGCCAGATTAAGACTTTTCAAACAAAACAAGAAGGAGAAAACATTAAGAGAAAGAGTGGGTGGACCACAAGTATAGACCTGAAGTCTTCCTTACTTACAAGATATCTTGTCTCTAAAACAAAGAAGGAAGGAAAAGGAACAGGAAATGGAAATAGAAAAGAAAAAGAGACAAAAACAGTCTCAACACTAGGTTCTCAGGGGTGAACAGGCAAAGTACAGAGGACTTTTAGGGAAGAGAAACCACTCTTCATGACACTGTCATGGTGGGTACGTGTCATACGTTTGTGCAAACCCACAGAATTCACAGTATCCAGAGCGAACCGCAGTGTACATTATGGACCTTGGGTGACAGCGACGTGTCAGTGCAGACTCATCAATTCCAACAAACGCTCCTCCACTCTGGTGGGGGTGTCGATCGCAGGGAAGGCTCCGCGTGTGTGAGAGAAGGGGATACATGGGAAAGCTCTTACCTTGCCCTCACTTTTGCTGTGAAGCTAAAACTGCTCTAAAAGGTTATTTATTAAAAACAATAACAACAACAAAGACTTGGTTCTCAATGTCCCACAGAAATTCAGATCCAGAAACTAACTGGCAGAGATGCTACATCAGCTCTTCTGAAGGGAGGCACAGTCAGACTGGCTGTTAATGTCAAGAACACAGCAATATTCTAAGTTCTGTTGATGGTAGCAATGTAGATGTTCTGGTTTTGTTACTGTATAAGTTATGCAAGATGTCAACACTGAGATAGGGTAAAGGGTGCAAGTACCTCTCTGTCATTTGTTTAGAACTTCCTGTGAATATACAATTATTTCAAAATTAAACATTTTTTAAAGTAAAAAAAAAAGAACACAGCAATTCTATAACTTAGCTACTTAAGCCATTCTTAGTAAGTATCAACTCTCCCCTCAAAAAACTCTTAGCCTCTCAGGGGAATGGAACACCCTAAGATCACCTAGGAAATATGGGGAGAGCCAGTGTTTGACCCTAAACGGCTTCAGAGCCCATGTCCTTAACTACTATAAACACCGCCTCCAGGAGCACACCCTCTGCATGACGTAGGGATTTCACCGGTGAAATTTAAGGTATTTAAGAGGAGCAACAGAGGAAGAGGTGAACTCTACCTTGGAATATTAAGGAAGCTTCCCTGCAAGGAGTGGTTTGAGCTGTGAGTGCTGAACTAGGAGTCAGAGTCCACCAGGTGGCCAGAGGTTGTATAGGAGTTATTTCAGGCAGAGTGCATGCACCAAGGCACTCAGTTCAAGTATGACCCTGCCTCTGGGCAGGAGATGGAAGAGCTGACCGTCCAGTCTGTTGATTTCACTGCTGCCATGAGGAAAGTACTGCTGAACATTCGCAGAATGAAGGTTTTAGATCAGAGATGGTGATGCCATCATTCACTAGCGAGTGAGAGACCCTCCCTGCACTTCATTGTCTGTTAAGGGGAGTAAGAGCCGTACTTACCTCAAAAATTCAGTGAGTTAACTCATGGAAAGCATGTAGCACACTGCCCATATACAGCACATGCCCTATAAAAGATGACTATTTTCGTTCTCGTTTCCACCAGCAATATCAACACCACCACCACGACACCATCATCATCCTCTCATACCTACCTCTGATAAGGACAATACTGATGAAAGAGAACTGCCAAAAGAAAACCTGCTTGAGGACAGTGCTAAAAACACTCCAGAGAAATCAGAAGGTCTTCCAGCTCTAACTGGATGGCCATTATCTGAATTAAATGAAACAATGGCAGAAGCAACCCAGCTCAACCTTGTTCAACTCTATATAAAATTAAGTTCAAAGACAAATTTCAGGTTCATACCTGGAACTTACACACTAATCCTGGGCCCAAACTCTAGCCCCTCTGCAATCTTAGGGGCAAAACCATTCAGAACACTCTATCCATTCATGGAGTGACTCATTATTTCCCAAACTTATTTTTGCCAGCTTTGAGGGTGGCACCGCAGAGACACCGAGGTGCGTGCCAATCTCCTCCCCTGAGTGAAGCCAATCTCTTCAATCTCAACAAAAGAACAACCCTGGAGAGCAATGTTTCTGAGAATTTCAAATTCATGAAGGCAGTAGAGTCTAATTTATGGTCTTATTTAAATAAAAGCACACAAGTTTCCTTTTTAAATTTCAATTTAATAAAATATATCGAGTGGCTCTGAAGTGTAAATTCAGTGAGAGGTGTCAGATGCATGGAAATAAAACATGAGTCCCAGGCCTCTCAGTCCACCAGAGGAGAGAAGATGACGCCATAGGTTATCTTACTATGTAAGATATAATACATAGCACTGAAGAAATACAAGCTATGGAGCAACAAGTAATAGGAAGACAACATGTACTTGGACCATCAAGTACTAGAAAAAAAATTTAAGGAAGCAGTAGATGGTAAGGTAGGTATTAAAAGTTCCAAGTGTGACAAACATTATAAACAAAGACACGGAGCAGGAACACTTGCATCATGACTGGGAGTAGGAAATTGCCTCCTTTAACCTGGGCAAAGGCAGGTGAAGGGGGTAATGAGAACGAAAACTTGAAAGTTGCCTGGGATCGTGTAAGTGACCCAGTATGTAAATCACTCAGTGTGAATCAAAAGCCATTTATTCTCCTTGAGTCAAAATAAATTCATTTCCTAATTATTTCCCCCCTCAACTGGAATAAATCAAACCAAATTCATTATGGTATTATTTTCTAACAGAATTCCTAATATTGAAAAGTTGCAGTTTTGCCAATTATCTGATAGCTGCCAACCACATGCAAAACCTTTGGCTTCCTATTCACACAAATGCATCCAGAGGGGACAGTATGGATTTAATTGCCTGGTGGAAGAACAGCAAATGGGATGAACTTCACACTTTTAGGAAGGGTTTTAAAAAGTTGTCACAACAGATATCTGACTCTGAAAAATTATTCTAAACCAGAAGAGGAGAAAACACCAACATCAGCCATTAAAAAAAAAATCTGTGATATGCCTAAACCTTAGAGATAGCTACTTCTGCAAAATTTGTAAAGCATTCTGGGTCATAAATAAAACAAAGCAGGAAGTGAGTAAGTTTCCAACTGGTAGATATCTCTCAAGCAAAAAAAACCCCAGCATGCTTTAGGATGCTGTGTGGTATTAAAAAGGGGGCAGTGGCTTTGGACATAAGCAGACCTAGACTTTAATCCCAGCTTTGCCACCTGCTATGTGATGAGGCTTGGGCACCTCTCTGGTCCGTTCCATTTTCTCACACCTAAGGTGGTAGTAAGGACATCGAACTTAAAAACCCTGTTGTAAGAACACATATACTGTAAAGGACCCCCGGCACAGCAACGGACCCAGGCAGACCCTCAATAAATATTACCTACTACTACCAGCACTCATGCTTCTTCAGCTTAACTCGCCACGTTTAAACATTCACACACACAGGTACTTCAAACTTCTCCTGAAATCTGCCCATCACACTGTGTAGCAAACCTCCACATTAAACAGTCAATTCTGCAACCCCAGATCTCTCCCTGACTGGTGCAGACAACACGTGGGAAGGGTCAATTCTGTATCATTGCACAACTCTCTGGTCAGCCTATAAACTGGCTCAGATTCCCTGCAAATCGTCAGTTAGTTCCCTTGAGCCCTGTATCACTCTGGATTGAGAATGGGTCTGAAATATCCATGTTTTCCATGACATTTATAGATGAATGTATGGTAGAAACTCCAAACCAGAACATTTTAAATTAAGTGTCTCCCTCCATAGTGGTCCATTCATGCAATCACTGCAGAGACATATGTGCACAGAGACATCAGCTCCAGAGTGAGCCACACTTGACATGTGTATAGCATCACTGTTAACGTACTCATACACTAAGTTTCTCTAACATCTCCCCCAAAGTAGTCACTAGACTGGTCACTTAGGAACACAGGGCAAGTATGTCCTCAGGCACCACACGTCATGGGTACATGAAGTGTCATTATACTCTTCTGTTTACTGTTGTGTGACCTTTGAAATTTTCCAAAATAAAAAGTAAAAACAAATAAAAGAGGATTTAATGACATGGAGGTCACTAACATGTTGACTTTAGTGACAGTCAATCGGAATGCCCATTTTGTGCCAGTCACAGAAGGAAATATGGACATGCTATCCACCCTCCTGAACTCAAGGAGGGAGAAAGAGAGGCCAGTATTTAACCTATAATTACATAAATACAATTGTCTTACGTGGGAAAAGTACAGGGTATCATGAAATCATATAATAAGAGGGGCTGAATTTACTCTGAGGGGGCCTGGGACAGACTGCTTGGGAAAGTGACATTTAAGTGGAAGCCTGCAGGATAAACAAGGATCGTCCAGTGACGAGGGAGGAAGGGGGAGGGGAGTGGTCCAACCCAGAGGACGCCATAGTGATCAAAGGAAGAAATGGAGTCGGCTCTGAGCCCAGCATCCCACTACACATTTTTGACACGCTGATTTTTGCCTCCAATAGACCTGGTAAGAAGAAATGGAATTAAACTGAGTAATTAAGTCCAAGTTGCACAGCCAGAATTATTCCCTAATATTAGCAGCTACAATTTTTCTCCCAGATCCTCTTCAACAAATATCAGGCGCATCACTTTTTGTAAGTCCCTATAAACGTGTATACAGCGAGAGGTGTGCACAGGGGGTAGTTGGGCTGCTGAGATTAGGAACCAAGTTATCAAATACTTGTATTTGCTAAAAAAAGCAAGGGTTTGCGTGCCTTCCTTAGGTTTTAATAAGGTACAGAAGACCTGAGGATGAGCTTAGTAAGCTATGTCTGGACCTTCCCAGGACTGAGAATGGGCCGGTTGAGAGGGCGCAGACTGCACTGGGCTAGTGGCCAGCCTGTAGAGAGAGCTCCCCTACCGGGTGGGCGCGGTTATCATTATTAGGACAAGAGAGGGTTCGCCTCCGCCCCCACACTTAACCCTTCTTGGCTGAATCTCTATACGGAGCTGACTCCCGACCACTGGTGGTCATCGTGGGTATCTTCACCCATAATAGAAATTAAAACACAGGGCTCCTTTCCAAACAACAGAACTCTGCCCCCCGAACCCCCTGCCATACCCCCAAGAGCATGAAGAAGAGGATAAGCTACCAAGGAGGGGGAATCACAAGGACTTGGGGAGAGACTGGGAGTGGAGGGTGAGAGAGAGCAACACCCCCAGGATGACATCCTGGGTTCTGGATCCCACTTCAAAGACAGAAACCAACGTCCAAAGCTCCTCACGTGGCCTCCTCAGCTCTAATTAACCAGGGGTCAGGGAACGAGAGCCTGTGGTGTGGTACCATGGACAGTTTGGACAGAGCTTGTAAACACCCACCTCCCGTCCAGTTTCTCTTGACCTTTCTCCAAGGACAGTGGCCTCAGGCAGCAGTAAACAGAGATCACCCCCCAGAGTGCTAATTTTAGCCCCACTTACAGCAGTAACAGCCAAAGTTCTTCCCTTTCCTGGGTTGTGACAAGACAACCTCTGGGCTCCTCACCCCTGTCCTTCAACTTCCCTCAGCTACCAGATAAAGGCAGACATCTAGCAAGAGCCAGGGCCTGCCTGTACAGGGAAAGCTTATCCTGGGGAGTCTCCCCAGACAAGGCAGGCGGGTTAGGAGCAGATTCAGGAGCGCTGCGTTCAGCTAGTAACTTATTTTCTTGACATACATTTACTTAGCACCTGCCACCAAACAGGCCCAGCAGCAGGTCCCAGGTTCACGGAGATGAGTAACACGGACAGGCTGCCATTCTTGGAGGCAGGAACATAAGGGCCAGAAATTAGATGGTAAATCACAAAAATAACTATATAATGACGATCGTGATTGATGCAATGCCGGGCGTGGAGGGGCATTTAGGCTAGTCCAAAGGCTTGGGGAAAGATTCCTGGGGAAGGAGTGCTTAAGCTAAAACTTGAAGGAAAATGAAGGCTGTGGGAAGAGAACACGAGAAGGGCCTGGAATGGGCAGAGCGCAGCTTGACAAGGGGCAGCCAAGCCCATGTGGCCAAGGCCGTAGGGGAGGGTGTGCAGAGGCCTGCGGGAGATGAGGCCAGGGGAGCCACAGGGGCCAGCCCTCACGCTCTGTAGCCCAGTCAAGCCCTAGGGTTTCCAACGGCAGCAGGGAAGCAAAGGCGGGTTTCTAGCAAGGTCCGTCACAGTTGGTTCGAATCCCGACTGTGCCCCTTGCTGCCTGTGTGGCCTCAGGTGAGTCATCACTCTGACTCTGAACCTGCCCAGTGGTGTGCTCTCCCCCCATTAGGGTGCCTCGCAGACCGTCTGCCACCGTGTACAATGTACTGCTGCGTATAATGTGCACCCACGTTTCTGGCTCAAACTTTCAGGAAAAAGTCTTTTGTTTTCATTTTTTTAATTCTATTTATTTATGTATTTATTTATATTTAGAAACAAAACCGAATATCATATTCCAGGATAATATTTTGCATGCAAATATCATTATTGCTTTCTGGAGTTACACTTTTAATGCATAAGCATAAAGAAAAGAATTAAAAAACATTTATATAGACATAAAATTAGTACTACCACCCACGTAAAATGCACATCCGTATTTTTCCCGCAAAAATTGGAAAACAGTGTGCATTACACAAGGCCAAACAGTGATTAACAAATATCTCTTTATCGTGAGTCTCCTTTGTTCTGGCCAGGGTATCAGACAACAGGATGCGGCAGTGAACGAACAAGTCCGTGGACTCCATGAGCTTATGTTCTAGTAGGAGTGTCGGACAGATGTGCTACAGAGCAAACAGAGTGTCCAGGACGTAAGCAAGCCAGGAGGCCACCTCTGGGCAGGGCGGACAGGGAGGCCTCTGAGGAGATGACATTGGAGCTGAGGCCTGAAGAACTAGAAAGGTCCCTCATAATATGGAGAGACATGGGCAAAGGAAAGAGTGGCCGTAAGGCCTAGGTGGGGCAAGGGGCTTGCCACCTGAGCAAGCGCTGGGCAGAGAGCATAGGAGTGGGGTTCAGCTGGCAAGGGAGGTGGAACCCAGATGGCACGGGGCTCCTTGAAGCAGGACGTCCCTGCACAAACAACTGGCAGTGCTCTGGTGAATGACATGATCTCGGCTACATTTCAGGGTCACTTGGGCTGCCGTGTGGTGGAAGGACAGGAAGGGGGCAGAGTGGAAGGAATGAGGTCTAAAGAGGGGTGTCTGCGCTTTCTTTCATCACTGGATAAAGCACCATTACATTTTATTGTTTGCCTTGGGTAAGTTATACTTCCTCTTCGTTAACTTTCCTCATCCATAAAACAGGGGCAAAAATATCCCCTATCTGTCCCTGGGCTGCTGTGAGGATTGAACACAAGGTGTCATTTGTAAAGGACATACAACAGTGCTTGGCTGAGTTCTCAATGCATCTTAGCTATTCTCATGGTCTCATGATGCATTTCCTGTGCATCTCGGCTACCGGACTCCGAGCTCCTCATTTTTACCTGCCCAGCATCCTTCCCAGTGCTTATTCCCAGTACTCTTATAAATGAGGAGTTGCAATTTGTTGCCTGAAGACCAACTGGCTCAAAGACATATTCTGTTTGTCTGATGTGGAGACTTTGAAATATATGACTGTGGTATTTTAGGCTGAGCATGCCCTCCCCAGTTCCCTGGGTTGCTCCCCACCCCTGTCTTGTCTCCTACCTGCAGAAGTCCTACAAGTATACGACTCTGCAGGCACTCAAATTTTTAAGTCCTAATAAACACTGGGTGAACTCTTAAAAATGTGATTGCTTGGAATGCTTGTCACAAATATAAGGACACAAAAACCTACAATATCCCTCCACTCTCTTCTGCAGCCCCCACTGGGCAGTGATCCGATTTTCCAACTTTTCTTCAGTCATGCACCACATATTTACTGAATACCTTTTAGGTCCTGGGAACTGGGAAGAAAAAGACACAGATTCTGCCCTAACTGAACTTACAACCCCAGTGCCCAGGAACAAGATGCTGTAGTCTTTTCAGGCACAAAGGTGCACTAATAGTAGATCAGGCTAGGGAGGTCTAGAGCCTTTGGTACAGATTATCTTATTCTGGCTTTATAATAGCTCTGTGGGGGTAGTTCAGACAAGTAGTCACTCTGATTTGCAAACAAATGAGGGGCCAAAGAAGCTAAGTATATCCCCCAAAGTGACATAGGTAAAATAAATGGTGGGTCTTGAATTTCTGTCTCTTTTCGTCAATGATGGCAATGCAAGCAAAATAGGGTTTAACCCCATTTTTGGAATAACCTATAAAGTTTTCTTGCAATACACTACAGGCTCGAGAATAATAAAAGCGAAAATGATATCCAGGCCTGACCACCATGTGGGGAACATCCTTTAGACTGGCTTAGATGGCAGGAAAATAATGATAAGGGGGGCTGGCGAAAAATGAGAAATGGGTTGTCAACAGACTTCTCGGGTCTCATGTGTCACCAGTGACACAGCTGGAAACAGA
Source organism: Micronycteris hirsuta (assembly GCA_004026765.1). Classification (NCBI taxonomy): domain Eukaryota; kingdom Metazoa; phylum Chordata; class Mammalia; order Chiroptera; family Phyllostomidae; genus Micronycteris; species Micronycteris hirsuta. The sequence continues at coordinate 36,431 of PVJI01006928.1, read as the reverse complement.
AAAGAGAAATCAGGGAACAGAACATGGCCCCTGTTTGCTAGGAGATTTACAAAAGCATATTTTTGATTAAAGCGATAAGATTTTGCCAGGCAGTGCCACTCCGAGTAGCAGGTCTACATGGCCCAGAGAGATGTGCCTCCAGAGGGACGCTCCCTGGTATCCCCAGGAAGGCCTGGCCATCTCAGGAAGGTGATCACAGCCACCTGCCCAGGCAACCTGTGTATAGAAGTAAACCTCCTCTCTGTGCTCCAGACACTCAGAGGCCTGGAAAATACACCATCACTCTTGAGATATCCAGCGCCCGACCAGTCCTGAGGATGTCCTTTCTCGATGTGAGCACTACTCAAGGCTCCTTGGCCATCATTAATTGAAATCGCTGGTTCTTTTATTTTTTGTATTTTATTTAACCTTTTTTTAAGATTTTATTTATTTATTTTCAGAGAGAGGGGAAGGAGAAAGAGAGGGAGAGAAAAAGCAATGTGTGGCCGCCTCCCACATGGCCCCCACCAGGGACCGGCCCGCAACCCAGGTATATGTCCCAACTTGGAATTGAACCGGGACCGCCTGGTTCCCAGCCTGTGCTCAATCCACTGAGCCACACCAGCCAGGCCTGTATTTTATTTAATCTTTATTGTATTTTTTCCATTATCTTTTAGTCTTCTTATACCCCCCTCACCCCAGCAATCACCACACTGTTGCCCGTGTCCATGAGTACTTTCTCCTTTTTGCTCAATCACTCCACCTCCTCACCTTCCCCCCGCCATAGTTGTCATCTGCTCTCCATCTATGAGCCTGTCCCCATTTCCTTGTTAGTTCAGTTTGTTCATTAGATTCCACATGTGAGAAAAAACATATGGCATTTGTCTTTCTCTGACTGGCTTATTTCACTTAGCATAATGTTCTCCAGGTCCATCCATACTGCCACAAAGGGTAAAATTTTCTTCTTTTTTATGGTTGAGTAGTATTCCAGTGTATAAATGTCCCATATCCACTCATCCACTAATGGACACTTGGGCTGCTTCCATATCTTGGTGATTGTAAATAATGCTGCAATGAACATAGGGTGCTTATGTTCTTTCCAATTAGTGTTTTGGGTTCCTTCGGATATATTCCCAGATGTGGGACTACTGGGTCAAAAGGCAGAACTATTTTTAATTTTTTGAGGTACCGGTATTTCCATACTGCTGTCCACAGTGGCTGCACTAACCTGCATTCCCACCAACAGTGCAAAAGGGTTCCCCTTTCTCCACATCCTCACCAGCACTTGTTGTTTGTTGATTTATTGATGATAGATAGCCATTCTGACAGGTGTGAGATGATATTTCATTGTGGTTTTAATTTGCATCTCTCTGAAGGTTAGTACATCAAGTATCTTTTCATATGTCTATTGACCATCTGGATATCCTCTTAGGAGAAGTGTCTGTTCAAGTCCTTTGCCCATTTTTTAATTGGGTTGTTTGTTTTTTTTTGGTGTTGAGTTTTGTAAGTACTTTATAAATTTTGGATATTAACCCCTTATCAGATATATCAGTGAATATGTTCTCCCATTTTGTGGGTTGTCTTTTTATTTTGTTGATGATTTCCTTTGCTGTGCAAAAGCTTTTTAGTTTGATATAGTCCCATTTGTTTATGCTTCCTTTTATTTTTTTTATTTTTATTTTTTAAAGATTTTATTTATTTATTTTTTTAGAGAGAGAGGAAGGGAAGGAGACAGAGAGGGAGAGAAACAGCAATGTATGGTTGCCTCTCACATGGCCCTCACTGGGGATCCGACCCGTAACCCAGGCATGTGCCCTGACGGGGAATCAAACCAGGACCTCTGGTTCCCAGCCCGTGCTCAATCCACTGAGCTATACCAGCCAGGGCTATGCTTCCTTTTATTTCCCTTGCCTGAGGAGATATATCCGATAAAAAATTGCTACAAGCAATGTCCAAGATTTGGCTTCCTATGTTTTCTTTTACGATTTTTACAGTTTCCAGTCTAACATTTAAGTCTTTGATCCATTTTGAATTCATTCTTGTGTGTAGTGGACAGATACACGCAGAAAAATGAAACTAGACTACCTTCTTACACCACAGGCAAGTGGTTCTTAACCAGGGGGATTCTGCTCCCAGGGGAAAGCTGGCCATGTCTAGAGACATTTGTGGTCACCCTGATTGGCAGGGGGATGGGTATGCTCCTGGCATCCAGTGTCTAGGTGCCAAGGATGGTATTACTCATTCCATAATGCACAACAGAACAGCCCCACAACAAAGAATTATCTGACACAAAGTGTCAAGAATGCCAAGGTTTACAAATCCAATTTAGATGTCTAAAATACATACTGGTTACTTACTACGTGTCTGACCTACAAACACAAAGGTGAACTAGGTAAGCCCTTTTTCTCAAGGAGTTCAGCATCTAGTGGGAAAGACAATCATGTGCAAAGAAACAACTGTCAGTCAGTGTGACTGGAGTGAAAAGCTACCGCTGCCTCGTGCTGGGCTCTGAAGTAAGAGAGCTCTGGGTTCAGTTGCTGGCTCTGCCATTTACTTACTAGCTGTGTGACCTTGGTCAGGTCACTCAACCTTTCAATCTCTTCTGAAATTGTGAATGAAATTATGATACCACTTCCACTCCTACTACCACTTTTCCTACCACGACCACAACTTTCCTAGAGATCTACCACCACCGCGACTGCAACTAGCGCACGAGACAGCCAGCGGGCACCCGGCCTGGCAGGTAGAGACATGCACAGCTCCTAGAAGGTGTGTTTCTCCTTCATCCACGCTCCACCCTGCTGCCAGGAAGGAAGCTGTGGTGGAAAGCCAGCTTGGCCCGTGGAGGCAAGGGCGTCACATCAAGGTTGGTTCAACACAGAAGCCACCGGGCTCCTAGAGGATCTCAAGGACAGCATGGATCTCTGGACTATCACGTGGAAAAGACAGAAGCTATCTTATCTAAGCCAAACATAATACTATAACCTAATAACACAGAAGTGTAGGAGTTGATGGGGTAGGCCAGTTCAGGGCTTTACTAGCAGAGGGACTAGCATATGCAAAAATACAAACAGTTGAGAAGGAATAAAATTGAAAGAGAATAAAGGGATTCAAGCTTTTTGATGCCTTCTAGCAGGAGGGTGCCAGGGAAGAGCTGGGAGTGTCAGGGAGTAGCTAGGTCACTGTGGGCCTTATATGCCACACTGGCAAGTTAATACTTGAATCCTGTAGACATGAGATGCTACTGAAGGGTTTCAAATAGACAAGTAATAGCAGATCCACATTTAGAGATACAACTAGATGGAGTATTGGCTTAGTGGGGTTGGGGTGTGGAAGAAAAGCAGATTAATTTCAGGGAAAATGAGTTGAGGCCGAGGTGCCTGTGAACCAGCAAGTACAGATATCTAATGACAAGCTTGCTCTTCAGGCTGGAGCTCAGGGCAGAAGTGCAGGACAGACATTCAGACTCTGAAGACATCAGTGGAGAGTGGGTATTTAAATCATGGGAAGGCATGGCACTGTGTCAGATTCTGATGGAACTGAGGTGTCTGACCAGCTCTATTCAGGTCACTTCCAACAACAAATGGACAAGTCCACCATCTCTTTCCACATGTACTGTAAAGTCCCCACACTGGAGAACAGGGGCAGGACCTTATCAGAAACAATTCTCTTCTCAGAACACAGCCTGTTTCTGAAGGAACCTTGATCTGGTCCAACCTCATGTTTGCACGCAGGGCCCACGAATAGGTCTGACACCTGCAAAAGCCATTCATTTCTTCAAATGTGATATATGAGTAAAACGGCTCGCCGCCCTGGGTCTTTGCACCACAAAGACGTGAAGCAAATCCCCTCCACAAAGACGTGAAACAAATCTCCTAACGCCAACCTCCCGGGTGGCTCACACGAAAATGTGCCACAGAAAGCCTTCAGCTAGGGCTTTCAAGGCCCCTGGAGCAACAACTTGTTTTAAATAGAAGTGGGCGTGGACACTACAGTTATCACAGGGCAGAAAATGCCAAGTAATTATTTTCTGCCCAATTACGGCTAATTCTCTGTGAGATAATTCTTGGATTTTCTAAAACGGGACCAGAAAATTAGTTACTCACGTGAGTGCAAGACTGAAGATCCTAGCCCCAGCAGCTCCGGCCTGGGGCTATTTATGACTTACTACTTCTTAAGGAGAGGAGGGGGCAGGAAGTGGGGTTTTAACTTAGGCACCATTTAGCTAAGTGGAGAGAAAAATCTCCCTTCAGCTCTGAAACAAGATCACGCAGCCATAAAATTTATTGGACACAACGCAGGAAAGGGTGTTGGGTGAAAAGAATCAAAGAAAGAACCATGGGCTGAGTTCAGGAGGGTGTAATGAAATCTGCACCTGTTGCCACTCACTTATTGCCCCAGATCACCCAGGCAGCTTAGATTTAAACCAGACCGACCTGCGGCTCAGCCCCTTTTACCTATAAACATGGAGTCAAAACCGTGTGTGAGTGTGCGTATGCACGCGTGTGCGCAGGTGTGTGTGCATGGGTGTGTGTGCACATCTGCTGGAGACGAACTGGGAGGGGAGACGAGAGGAGAATGAGACACTGTTGTGAGGCAGAGGCAAGTCAGCAAATTCCAGCTGCCCAGGAGAGGCAAATCCTAGGCTCCCCCGTGTCTGCGATTTGGGGGTTAGTTTCAAATCTATGTTGAGCAAACCCCTAAAATGAATAGTTTTCATAAAAAGGAAAGCAATAGCATCAAATGGACTGAGATCATTGAAAAGACAGAAACTTAACCCAAGGAAAACTCAAGAGGAGAAAACTACTGAACTATAAATATTCTACTTGTATTCATTTTCACATGGATTTTAAATCTTAAGTTTCTAAGCTCGTAAAACAATAAATAATATAAATTATCTAAGTAAATGCCAGAATTATTTAAACTAACTTTATCAGGGCCACCAGCAAATTTACCTTCCTAAAAGTCTACTCCTGGTCACCTATTCAGTATGTCATGTCTCTTTAATCTCTAGCATTCGGTGCGGCTACGGATTTGCTGGTGTAGCATGTTCTGTTCTCATGAAAGGAAAGAGCTGCCCACCGCCCGAGTTGGTCACGTGGGGGCCTGCCCCCGGCACCTTCTTGAGCACTGCAGGACCCGAGAGCGCTCTCAGCCACAGGCACAGAAAGGTGCACAGGAGCAGAGGCGGGAGTTCTTCCTTTCTTACACTGGTAAGTAAGGGCCAAGATGTTCACCATGTTGTGGAGAACGGGCTAGACATAAGTGTGGGGAGTCCTCACCCCACCTTCCATATTCGAAAATGTCATTAATGCTGCCGAGCTGTCCAGTCAGGACTCGCCGGTAACAAAAGCTGCCATCAGAGAGTCCAGAGTTGGGTGGGCCTCAGCACCACTCCCAGCCACGTGACCCTGGGGCAAGTTGGTTTTACTCTCTGAGCCTCAGTTATCTCATCTGCAAAATGGAGTAATAGCTTTTAAAGTTTATATGAGATGCTCCAGGTAGAGCATTCAGTGTCCCATGTCTCTAGAACTCAGTGTATGTTCACAGTTTTTTGAGATTACTTTGTAAGCTCAAACAAGCTACACAAATAGCAGCTAATGACTCCCTCAAGCACCTTTCTGATCTCTGTGTACTAACAGACAATGCTATACACACTAGCATTTAACCACACCCGCACTGTGGTGTTTTTCAACTGGGAAGCAGTGCAGGGTGGTTGGTGGCAGAGCACGGGGGTTCCGGAGGCAGACGCATCTGGATTTTAATGCTAGCACTGTCACTTATTATTTAAGGGACTTTGGGCAAATCATTTAATCATCATGAACTTTAGTTTCCCTATCCATAAGGTTGGGGGTTAAATGACAGAATCTCAAACTCTCACTACAAGTTCAGTGTATGTTAATGCTCCTCACCATCATTAATAAAGCCCTGGGCAATTACTAAGACTGGACAAAGTGACAGTATCCCAACAGAATCACCTGAGGGGCACGCAAAATCATAAAATAACAGAGGTAGAAATGAGCATCAAGTCAGATAATGCCTGGCACAGGAGCCGCCGTGCCCCTGTCCGTACACTTGGCAGACGTCAATAATTGGTTGCACTTTCCCCCTTGGCTGAGACTGGCTGCCCAGTCATCCCCAGCTGACACTGTGCTCCAGACCGCAAATTCCAATCAATAACTGCCACGAGAGCTAATCTGCTCTCCCCAATTTATCTCCACCATCCCAAGTGAGATATGGGAAAGCAGAGGCCATCGAGTTAAAGTGATTCACAAAGGGTCGCACATCTCGTAAGTGACATCCTGACCCCAAAACGTGGACAAGCTAACTCCTCAAGCAGTGTGGCTTCCAACTCCTACTCTGCTTCTCGAAGTTGCCAATATTCCCTCCAGGAGACGGTGTAGGCACATCCTTCTCGCCTTCCTCCTCAGGGCTGCACTTAGCAAATGACTTGTAACCTAATCCACACAAGCCTCCTTCTGTGTCAGGTGAAGAAAAGGAGGAAAAATAAAGTATCTCTTTCAAAGGCTCTGAAGGCAGATGTGGTGATTTGCAAATATCCCTGGCCTGGTCTGGTCCTCAGGAGCATGAGCAATTCTCCCAGCCTGGAAAACGTGAACTGAAACTTAAGCTACGGCAACGTGAGTCACTTCAGCTGAAGAGGGGAATGCAAAGTGACTGACCCTCACCTCAGCCATCTCCTGTCTCACCCGCCAATGAGTAAAGCAGCAGCTATGCAGTCCATGCCACCAACAGATCAGCAGTGGCCTGAGGCCATCTGCTTCTGTCGGGCAGGCAGGATCCCAGCATGCGCTGGTTCCAACTGGATTTTTGTGGGGAGGGAAGCAGAGAGGGCCCCCAGCTGCTGTCACCAGACAAGGAGGCGCCTTCCCCTTACCTCTGTCCTGGGTGTCCTCCATGGACCCGAGCTCCCAGCTGTCTTGTGGCTGGAGACTTTCCTTGCCTGACTCAGAATACTAAATGTGCCCTCTCTCCACAGGGAGAATTAAAAACATTTTTTTTAAAATTCATATCTATGATAGGGAGAGGAGGGTAGGGTCAAAAATCAGATTCTTTTTTGCAGGTGGTACCATCTGTTGCAAGATGTTTACTTGCCTCAGTTCCACAACATGCCTGGCATCCTAAAAAGGTTTTGTAACTGTTGGTATAACACTAATATCTGCAACAAAATAACAATTATGGTAATAATAACCAACCCTGAATAAGCTTGGTTTATTGCCTGACCTGGCTTACTGAACTACAGGCAACCGCACCCGGTTTTTCAATGTCAATCTCATCCAAAGCAACTTGATTTGCCATTATCATCCCCATCCATCCAACTAACAAATATTTACTGGAACAAACGATGTTGCAGACGTAGCTGGGGAGCAAGTAGGCAGTTTATGGAGCGTAGATTACATCTGGGGAAGTCAGACAAACAGTATACAATATACTTCCAGAGAGCAGAAAGTGCTGTAGGGACAGAAGCCTGGATTGTAGGTGAGCTCACTTGAGACAGAGGTTAGAGAAAGTCTCTCTGAGGAGATAACCTCTGAGGTGAGGCCAGCGAGATGAGAATTATGAATACCCTCCCACTTTTTTTGGTATTAAAGCATATTGTGCTATTTTTGCTGATGTAATAGTATTATTTCAACATCAGTCAGCAACTTTGTCCATCCTTCTGGACTCTTTCCAGTCTAATTCCTCCCCCTCAGCCCTCCCCCGTCTCCTTGCCCATCCTGGGAACCCTAATGAGGAGCCCTCCAAGCCCCTCTCGGCCACTCAGCTCGGGCAACTCCTCTGCCCTGCCCATCTCCACCTGGGCAAGGGGAGCAATTCGGTCCCCATCAGGGCCATCCCTTCAGGATGAGAATGGAGAGGAACTGGGAGCTGCTGACTAAGGCAGAGGGACTGCCCAGAGTCAGTGGTTCTAAAAGTTCAAACAGGGTGGGGGTGGGGTGGGGGTGTTCATCGCCCTCCATGGAACAGACAGCAGCTCCGCAGGCAGCCCAGACAGCGGGGACTAACACCAGGAAAAGTATCGCCACTAGCACCCAGAGGACCGCTTCCTGCCATGCGCCATCATTCTTTGTATTTGAAATGAATTAAATGTCACTGGTTAAAAATTAAGAATTGCAAACACTCTTTAAAAAGTATCCCTTGGTATTATATAAAATAAACACTTTAAAACCAATTCTGTGAATTTGCTCAGTACCACTCAGGAGAAAGAACCTGATAATTGTCTGAAAAATGCAAAGAGGCAGAGGAAAAGAACATCGATCAAAGGGACGGTGAACTCAAAGGACCCGAGGCGGCAAAGAACTAGGCACGCTCAAGGAACCCGACCCCAGCAGATGTGGCTGGAGAACAGTGAGCGCGGGAGAAATGACACCAGGATAGGTGGAAGAACTCGGAAGAGGCCAGAATCATGACCGCGGGGGAAACTCTGACTCTAAGGTCTGCGGTGAAATGCATACACACAGGAGGAAAGCCAGGCGTACACGGTTTGCCACTGGAAGAGCGGCTCATTTTCTACCTAAGCACAAAGCTCACTCCCACCCCTCCTCTACTCAGGACGTCCCTCCTGCCTTTGAACAGGCCCCCGGGGTCCGGGAAGAGGAGCCATGAGCTGGGTGAGCAGGCTGGAGCACACACCCACATGCAATTCTCCAAGGTTACAAAAAAAGGACAGAAATGTGAGCAAAGTCACCGAAACACATGAAAACAGCCACACACACACACACACACACAGTACCTGTGAAATCTATTATATAACTCTGACTGTTTTGTGCAGCATAATCATCACAGCGCTTTCATCAAATTTAACTATCTCATCTAAATAATCATCTCCCAGGCACATTAGTCACATATCCACACAAGCTTTTACTCACCAGTGACTGAGAGTCTAATGTGTGCTAGACATTATGCCCCATGCTTTAATATGATACTGCTTTAATTCCTCACAAGAATACTCTAAGGAAAGTAATATCAATCTCATTTTCTGGGTGAAGAAACTTAAAACTTAGAGATTTTTAGTTCATATAGTTGGTAAGTCAAAGGGTCTAAATTTTAACTAGATCTTATTGGTTCTAAAATCCGTATTTTTCCTATTACAGAGGGTCTTTCTATATCCCTGACCCTGTTAAGACTGAAATTCACAACCAATTCTTCTGCGGATTCTGCAAAGCCTATAAATCTTTCACCACTGGCTTCCTGTGAAGCCCTCCCGGACGACTCCAGCCAGCACTGATCATACCTTCCTCTGACCATTAATATCACTGAATAGTGTCTACCACTCATTTAGTAACTGACCCGCCCTGTGAATGAGCACTGGCTATTGTTCTATGTGGGACAATGCAATAGGAGAGAAGACAGACCCCCTGCCCTCAGGGAGCTTAGAGGACTGCAGAGATGGGTAAGAAACAGCCTCACATGCAAGGCCTCTGAGCGCTCCTTAGCGGGAAGGGGGAGGAAATGCAGCAGGCGAGCCAGGCCCAGACCAGGAAGGTCCTTAAATGCTATGTTGAGGAACTCAGACACTTTCCTCAAGGAACTGGGAGTCACCACAGGGATTTCTCAAGGCAGAACACAATGAGATCTGCCTTTTTAAGAGTATCTCTTCTGAGAAAAGAGACCTGAAAGCAGATAGGCTACAGGAAGGAAGACCAGTGCTAGGCTGTTGCAATATGTCAGGTGAGTGACCGTGAGTCCCTGGAATCCCCGGGGTGGGCGGGGGGTGGGGGGGGGGGGGATTCTTTCTTTCCATCTGACGTTTTGATCTCCACGCTGTCCGAGAAAGCCAGCATACTGGATGGTGTCCCCATTAGCACGAAACTCCCATCTTATAAGCCTGTGTATAAGGAACCCTCCCCAAATTAGACATGGTTGAACCACCTAGGAGAGGCTTCTGTCCCTCAGCTGCCACATTCCTTTGCCAAACAGCCCCTAGTGATGACACCCCGGTGTTCTGAGCAGGGACAAAGTCTTTCCCTGGGACCTCTACTCAGTGTTGGACTGAGAAAAACAAACGTGCCGGTAGCACCCAGTAAAGGAAGCTCCGGCGGCATGCCCTATCGGGTTGGTTTCTGACCTCTAACAGTTCCCTCCTGTTACACACTCCTGTTGGGACAAAAATGACAGAGAAACAGGCCTCTGTGTTCAGAAAGGTTGCATGGCACAACAAAAAGACAAATCTAAGTTCAAACACGGCTTCTGCCATAGGTTTACTGTGTGACTTCGGGTAAAATACTGAACTTCTCTGAGTTCTAATTTCATCAAATGTAAAACTGGGTAATAACAACTGCTTTACAGGGACAGAGCAAAAATTAAAGGAGAAAATATTCATTATGAGTCAAGGCTACAGTAATGATAGGCACTCAAACAGTTTCTTTTCCCTTCTTGATTTTCCTTTTTGCAGTCACCATTTTTTTTTTTTTTTTTTTTACCTCGTGCTTAACACGTTAAGTGTGGAGCCGATTTTGCTGGGCTTTCCACTCAGGCTGGCGACCACTCGACCACTCGACGGGTGTTGAGTTAGAGTATAAACAGGCGCACAATGGTGCAGCCAACGCAAAACTTCATTAAAATGACAACATTTATTTTTTCACCTTGATACTGCCAGTCCCACACACTGATTTCGCCCAAACAAGAAGTTCACTGTCAGTCCCCAGGGACTGACACAGCACTTAATGTGTTAACTACCAGAATAAAGTTATCTTAAATGAGAACAATTAAATACTGTAACACCAGTGGAAAAACTTGCCACACCCACTGTAACAAGGCAAAACTCTACAGAAATACAATTGCAATCTGCTCCTTGAGCAACGAGAATCCTCCAGCCTATTAGAAATTACTCAGTATAGGAGATCTCCATCCTAATGATCATGAGAAGCACATGAAATGCTGATAAAATTATAGATTTTTATATTCTGTTTCAACCCAGACCCACCAAATGAGAATTCCTGGGGGCTTACCAAAAGATTTTTACTTAAAGTGTTTTGTTTTATTTTTTAATTAAGTCTCTTCAGGAGATTCTGGCCATCATGACCACCTTTCTGATGCTAGTTTGGGATCCCATGATCTAATCTCTGTCTGCTCAGGCAGTTATTAAGTCAGACCAATTTCACTGCAAAATTTAAAAACCAGGACCTCATTCCATATCACAGCACCAAAGTCACAGTGGGACCCCAACATCTCCTTTGCAAATCCAGACTAATGATAAGAATTAACTTCAACCCAAATCCTTCATATTCTAATTGTGGCAAATTTTTTTGCAAAAAAACATGTTGTAGTGACTCTCTTGGGGTGAGAGACACAGCCAAGTTTTGACCTCGGCCAGTAAGACTCCTCAGAGGCCCAGGCAGGCCCGGGTAGTCTGCAACACTCATCCGAGTCTCTGAACAGTGCCTGGCCCTCTGGCCGCGTGGCCATGTATCCCAAATACATCTGTAACTTGATATAAAGCACGTGTCTTCTTTTCTTGTCAGCCTAAATGACAGTTAAGAAAGAAAAGAGATGGACGAAAAGAAGGTAGAAAGAAAAAACAGAAAGACAGGAGGGAGGCAGGGAGGGAAGAGAGAGGAAGACAGAAGACAGAAAATAGGGAGGGAGGGATAGAGGGAGGGAGGGAGGGAGAGAGGGAGCCAGGAATGGAGGGAGAAATATGCCTGTACTGGGGAAAAGAAGATGCAAAATAAAAGCTAAAGCACAAAAAGAAGTACCTTTAGGAACCCAAAACTTTCAGATTCCAAACTGTTATTTTTTTTAAACTTGGATATGTTATATTTCAAGCTTATTTAAAATGAGAAAGAATCATTTAATGAACTCTCATATACCTATCAGCCAGTTTCAGATCATTTCAACTCAGGGCCATCTTTTTCATCTATACCCACCCCAATTCTTTCTAAACAAACTTTCCTATTATTTTTTGTATTATTTTTCTGCAAAGATTTCAGCATGCAACTATAAAATGTGAGATAGCTTTTAAAAATTAGTTGCCACATGATTATCATAATTACAAATAATCCCTTCATATCACCAAATGTCCATTCTGTGTTACTATTTCCCCTAATTTTTTTTTCACTTTTCTCCTTCTAACAGTCGTTGTTTGAAAGAAGATTCAAATAAGGGCAGTCGTCACAAGTGGTCCCTAGGTTTTCATTGTCACAGTTCCCCCTCCATCTCCTTTTTATCCTCCTTACAACTTTGATGTGCTTGTTGAAGAAACTAGGTCACCTAACTAGATTTTTTATGCTAGAGTTTATTTATTTTTTGTCGCAAAGAGACTTCCCTATTCTAAGAAAAGACTTGAGAAGCTTAATTTTTAAAAAAAGTTAATGATCCCTGGACAACAGTTTTCAACAACAGATTTCCTGATCTGGTGCAGGTAAAGCAAATCACAAACATGCTGTAAAATAGCAGTCCCTGACCTTTTTGGCACCAGGGACCGGTTTTGTGGAAGACAATGTTTCCAATGGGGGTGGGGGAGATAGATGGGAAGTGGGGCTCAGACAGTAACTTCCAGCAAAGCTTCACTCACTGGCCCAATGGCTCACCGCTGTGCAGCAGGCCAGGGACCATACCGGTCTGTAGCCCGGGATGTTGAGAGCCCCCACTCTAGAAGAGCCATTAGCACAAACATCCCAGAAAAATACGTACTCCCATAGTTTCTCAGTGACCAGAAATGGGGTGGGGGAGAATTTGGGCCTCTGTAATTTACTGGGATCGCCCACTTGTGTTAGTTTCATTAAAGAGCAAAAAAAAAAATTTTTAAAAAATCCAAAGACCTTTCTGGACTTCAGAGAGCTCAGAAATACAGTATTTTGAGCATCACAGGGTAGACGAATCAGAAACATACAGAGTGCAGTGCCCTTAACAGACCCCAGTGCACAGGCACTTGCAAGCCACGCTTTGGGAAGTCCTGAATCCATCAAGCTTGAAAAATAACTTGACGATTTCAGTGAACTCCAAATGTCCTGTACTCAGGCAGTCCCTGCTGTTCAAGGGCGTCAGATTCAGAAAATGAATACGGTTTCCTCACTCCTCTCACGCACCTCCACAAAACAGTGTCAAAGACTGAGACTGGAGACAAGCCGCAGCCGCTGGCCCGGAGTGCTCCTGGGGAGGAGACAGAGCCTCTCTGCACAGCGGCCCACGCAAGTACCTACCACCACGGGAAAAAATGACTTCAAGAAGCAGGCCTTGTCCAAAGGTCAGTCCCTTTTGATGTTATCACCTCTGTCTGCCCCACCCTCAAAAGTACTCTTTATCCCCACTGGACATAGTCTGGCTACTCAAAATCAGAATGATGTTCCCAGCATTTGGAGTCAAGATGTTTAGAAGGGGGAAAGCTATGCATGTAAATGTTCATTTTCATTCCTGACATGAGGTCCAATTCTGCCTTGTGAAAGGACCAAAGCTGTTTCTTGTAATACTATTATATTTCATAATTCAGGAATCAATGAGGATTTAACTAGTGAACAAGCCAAGCTGCTTTCTTATAACGCATAGTCAAAGAATGAAAACCGTTAGAAATCACTATGGATTATGCCCCTTCAAATTAAACTTCAGAAGATTTTGTACTAAAATCCTTACAAATAGAAAAACCAAGTTACCAATAGTTTACCGTGTTCACTGTGGAGTTCTTACTACTCAGTCTGCACAACTGGCTTTGAAAATGTGTTAGGTACTCACAGGCTAGGATTACCATGTTGGAAAAAGATCTAAACCCTTAACACATAATTTGCATTTGTGATTTTCTAAGCCCCGTGAACAATTTATCTTTACTAACGGCAGACACGCCCGGGCAAACCTCCACATTGTGCTTAACTCTGGACCTAACCTCCTAACTGAGAAGTTCATTAAGGGTTCCTTTTCCCTCCAAGGGCCTTTCAGGACCGAGTCCTAGAGGTGGAGTTCCCTTCCCCATTTCAAAGTCAACTCTTTCTAGGGCACAGAGTCTCCCCTTCAACAGCTTTCCAAAGGGCACCACCCATGCTCTCAGGGTAACTAACACTCAGCACCAGTTCTCTGGGTTCCAGGTGACTCCCCTAGGATATGGAAAGAGCATACCCGTGCTCCACTCTCTGCACCTCATTGAAGTTAGTATTGCTTCTTGCCCAGCCCTCAGGGAAGAGGTTACTCAGGAAAAGTTGCCAGCTTGATTGTTGGCATCTATAATGATACAATTAGTATGATAATTACCAGATCTTTAAGTGTATCCAAGATACAAAGACTTAACTGAGTCACAGTCAGTGGTGTACTGTAAACAGCCCATTACCTGGCACGATTAGACAGCATGAATACTTATTAACAGAATTGCTCAGTTTACAATATTATCGCTTTTGTCCACGCTCTTCAACAGCTTCTTAACTGGTCTTCTTACCTCTAGCTTCACTCTCTCCAATCCAGTTTTCACATTGCTGCCAGAGGGTTGTCTAAAGGGCCCATATAATTGTATAACTTCCAACTTGCAGACCTTCGATGGCTTCTTGTCACTTAACAATATTTTAAAAAAGCAAACAAAAATACCAGAACAAAACAACCTTGATATGCACTGAAGACCTTTATAATCTCGCTGTCTCTCTATCTTTAACCCCAAAGCCTATTTTCCAGCCTCACCTAATGTCATACCATTCCCTTTATTTCAGCATGGTAGGCCCCTGTAAGGTTCCATACCTTTCTACATAATGTTACTTGCAAACTACGGCCTATAAGCCGAATCCAGCCCACTGCCTGCTTTTGTAAGTCAAGTGTGATTAGACACTGTCATGCCCATCTATTCGCATATTGTCTCTGACTGCTTTTTCACTGCAGTGATTACGTTCAATAGTTGTGACAGATACTGCAGAGAGGCAGAGCTGAGAATATTTATATCTGGGCCCTTACAGGAAAAGTCTGCCAGTCCCTGGTCTAGAACTTTGGCTTCGCACTCACTCCCTGCCCCGGCTGTTCCCTTGGGAAACTTCTATGCATCTTTAGGAGATTCATGCTAAACACACATAGCCATCTCTTTGGGAATGAGGATACCTTATTAGTTTTAAAGAACGTTCTATAATTATCTTCCATTTCCCCATCCTTCCTTAGCTTAACAAAACCTTGATTCGGTTTAGAGCTCCATGTACCCAGCTCTAAGCGACGGTGTGACGCTCCAAGCCAGCGCTGTCCAACAGAACTCCCCGCAATGGTAGGGGTGCTCTGTGCACACAACTGTCCAACAAGGGAGCCACTTGCCACACCACTGAGTACTTAAAATGTGGCTGTTACACCTGAGGAATTTAATTAGTTTTATTTCATTTTAATTGATCTAAATTCAAACAGCCATTAAAACTCAACCAAAAAAAATGACACATAACCCAATTTAAAAATGGGCAAAAGATCTTAATTGACATTACTCTGAAGAATATATACAAATACCTAGTAAGCACATGAAAAGATGCTCAATATCAGTAGTGATTATGTAAATGCAAGCTAAAACCACAATGAGATAATACTTCACATCTATGAGGATGGCTACATCAACAAAGGAAGATACAAATATTGGCAAGAATGTGGACAAACTGGAACCCTTACATATACCCATCAGGATGTATAAAATGCCACAGCTGCTTTGGAAATAATGTGGCATTTCCTTAAAGGATAAATAGAGTTACCATAGAGTCCAGTAATTCCACACTTAGGAACATGCCCAAAGAAACAGAAAGAGAACTAAAAGTATGTTCACCCAAAAACCTATACATGAATGTTCACAGCAGCATTAAAAAGTGGAAACAATCTAAGTGTCCATCAACAAACAAGTAGATAAACAACATGTGGTACACCCACGTGGTAAACTATTATTAAGTCATAAAAAGGAACAGATTTTTTAAAAGCACTGATACATGCTACAACATAGGTGAACCTTGAAACAATTACGCTAACCGAAAGAAACCAGATACTATGTGCCACATCCTGTAGGAGTCCATTCACATGGAAAGTCCAGAACAGACACAGCCATAGAGAGTGCATGGGTGTCACCAGGGACTGGGTAAGGGGGGATTGGAAAGTAACGACTGGGTTTCTTTTGGGAGTGAGGAAAACATTCAGGAATTAGAGTGGTGATGGCTGCATAATTCAGTGAAGGCATTTTTAAAGACACATTTTAGTAAATTCAGTTTAATGAATTGTATTCAACTTAAATGGAATACAATTTAGTTAAAATGTATTTAAATGTATATATAAAATATATATTTACATTTACATATACATTTAAATATACATTTTATTGAATTCACTAAAATGTATATTTAAAATGGTAAATATTATGATATGTGAAATACATATACCTCAACTACAAGCTTTAAAGTAGTCATATGTGGCTATTATATTAAATTGTGCACATCTAAGCCAACCATGAAAATCTGTTCTCCACATTCCCTGCCCCACCGTGGGCCATGCAACTTAATTCCAGCCAATGAGACCTGACCAGAGTCCAGAAGAAGGGATCCTAGGGAAGCTTTCACTGTTCTCCTTAACAAAAGAGAGACACAGAGAGATTCTACTTATTCTAGTTCTTTCGCATTCTTCCAGCATTAAAAAGTAGATAAAATGTCTAGAGCCACAGCAGCAATCTTGCAACCATCAAGTAATTAACATGAAAGAAAAATCTACAAAATTAAAGATATGGTGGCTTTGAGATGGTCAAACCACTTTTGTATTTTTATTTTTGGGTAAAAGTAGGAAATCAGGACTATTTGTTGAAGCCACTGTAAAGGGGTATATTGCGAGATGAGTTAACAATTTATATTACACAGTCAAAACAGCTCCTGGTAAGTACCACGTGGTAGAAGTTATTGTCATTATAACAGCATTTCTCAACCATTTTCCCACCATCAACCACGCTAAAGATGCTTTCTAGACATTCTTTTTCTTATCCCCACACCCATGAAATCTTAACACCTGCATACCTGTTCATATTGTTAGGCAAGGATCAGCCTTCGAAGGCCACAAACCATTGGAATAGCTATGATCCTTTCATCTTCCAAGGACTAATTTTTTCCCTCTCGCAAATGTATTCCTGATACATGCTTCTTCCTCACTGCAACCAACAGAGTTAAATAAGAGCTTCTTAGGATTGTCACTGCGACTAAATTCTCCTTTTCCACTGCAACCAATTGATTTAAATAAAAGATGTCAAGACACTATAGACCCAACCCTATTGGTCACAACAGATTCTCCTGGGAATGGACACTTGCCTAAAGCTAAGACCATTATACCATTCCCATGGGTATAGTTGATTCAATACAGGATGTGGACCTGACTCATTAAAATAACCCTACTTCTTCCCCAGAAGTTTGAAGCTTGAGAAAAGAGAAAGCACAGGTCAGTTGCTCCCTGCTGTGGAAGCTATGGTATGCAAGCCTGAGAACAACTGTAGCCGTGCAGGGAACTTAGGCAATGAGAATGAAGGCAGCATTTACAAATAAGACACATGACAACCCTGGTGACGTGATGAATCAAACCTAGTCCTGGACCTAAAGGAGTCACAGTCTAGTAGAGGAAGTAATTGTAGTACACTGTGAGAAGTGCTGGGAATAGCCCCAGGCTACAGGAAAGGATGCTGGGAGGAGAGGGAGCTCAGAGGGAAAGCACCTCGTGGGCCAGCGGCAGCTTCCTGGGCACTAAAACTGAACCTATGCTCAATCACAGGAAAGGACATGCATGCAACTGCGGTCTGCCCACAGTCAAACCAGCTCTGCTGTGACTACTAATTCACACACCTTGGTAACCCAGAGAGCACAGCATTAGTCAAGAACAATCGTTTGAAGAGCAGTACTAACATAACACTAATGGTTGTCTTTACTTTTCTGATAGTAGGAAATTTGTAATACAGAAAAATGGAATGAAGGGGGGAAAATCAACCAGTAACTCACAACACAGTTACATCTGTTTCATACAAAAAAATAACTTTACTGACATATAACTGCTCACATTTTACTACAGTTTCAGGCAGCCCTTTCCAAGTCTATCAGTAGCACTGGAATAGTTTCTGTTTTGAGCCTCCCCTGAGCACTCTGATGTAGGCAATACCCTTGCTCCCATGACGCGATGAGGAAATAAGGGCTTGGTGAATTTAAAAGAGCTGAGACTCACTCCCTCAGCAAGTGCAGCAGATGTGATTCTGTCCTAGACTCGCCGACTCCGGAGCCCAGGCCCCACCACCAACTGACTCCTCCACAAATATCTGACCACAAAGCCGATCAGAAAGAATGCCCGAATGTGCCGGCCGTCTTCCACCTGCCTCTCCATAGTCACCCTCTAACCTTCTCCACCCTGCTTTCCAATCCAGGACGCCGACTGGTGAGGAGTACACCGAAACTGGCCACTGCAGGGGACAGGGGAACAGGAGCATGCGAGAGGAAAACGTGGCCGGGCTGTGACTCCGCCAGCAGTCACACTGCAGAGCCTCTCCAAGACCTGCTAACACACACCCAGCCTCGTGCTTACATCCCAGAGACGGTCCCAGCCCCACTGTGGCTAGCCCGGGCTCCTGCACTGTCCCTGTGGTTTTCCCTACCCTTGACCACTCTTCTCAAATTGCCCTGTTTGAGTTTGCCACCTGTTCCTTACAGCACCCGAGCTGATACACTGACAACAGAATGACACAGGCATTCCAATGGGTACTTGTCGAATGAGGGGGGGCGTCTCCCACCTTCTCACTCTTCTCATAAGGGCAGTTTCCAGGGCGGAAGACAAAGAGCAGCTATCATTAGGTGGAAGTGGAAGTTCAAAGTCCTTGCCACCCCATTCTTCAGTGTCCTGCCTGATCTACATACCCTGAATGGACACAAGATGTTTCCAGGTAACACAAATTTGGATAAATCAGTCTTTGTGGTGAAGATCTGGGACTTTAAAAAGCCTTTTTTCTAGATTGAGTCGTTATGGCAAGTCAGTATTAATCAATCTCTGCTTTCCACCACCCACCCTCAGTCCTCTTCCTGGGCCTTCAAAAGCTGAATTTCCTGCCCCAACAGAAAAGATCCAATTAATTTTAGCACAAGGAAGGTAAGCGCTGTCGAGCCTAACTTCCATTTCCCTTACTTAACTGTGTCGCACCAGTGTCAAAACAGCCATGTTAGAAGAAAAAAAATCAAACACGTTTTGACAGAGTTAACGTCTCACAACTTCCCATTTTCCAAAGGATTTTTGTAAAGGATCAAGGAACTTCTGGAGACAAAACACATCAGGACAGTGACCTGGGAAAGCACTTACAGGAACCTTGGCCCCATGCCTTTATCTCAAGACCTAAAAGGAAAAATCTTTACAAATGAAAGCACCAGAGTATAAAGGAAAGCCTTGCTATATTTTTTCCCAAAGAGGCTAAGTTTGCTAGATACCAATAAAACTACAAACCCCCGTTTGTTTTAAAAATTAAAAAAAAAAAAAAAAGGATGAGGAAGTGCTTGTTTGTGCTGTGTAGTCAATAGAAATCAGTGATGGAGTTGATAACTTACAGGTTTAGGTTACCTTTACAGGCTGGTTTCTTCTTGATTTGCTAAATAAATATTGCTCTGCTCTGTCTCCCTGTTTTGCTCCTCCTCCTCCTCTTCTCTTCTCTAACCCATGTAACCTGTGGCTTAGGCCTCTGATCCTACCTCCTAAAGCCACTCTGACTCCCTTCCTGTCCAAGAACGCCCACTGCCACCATTGGGTTCATGTCTCAGTTGGACCAGAGCAGGGTTTCTCAACCTCAGCACTACTGATACTGGGGACTGGACAGTCTTTGTTGTGGGGTCTGTCCTGTGCGTTGCAGGGTGTTTAGCAGCATCTCTACACTACCCACAGGATGCCAACAGCCTGCCCCCCACCCCCACAATCAAAAACATCACCAGACTTGACAAGTGTCCCATGAAAAAGCAAAGCTGCCGCAGGATCAAAACCACTGACCCAGAACATAGCCTCTTACTGGATATACCTGCACGGACCGCTGCGCCCGTTGGAATCCATCCTCCTTACCACAGACAGAGTGGTCCAACCATGCATTGCTCCCTTAAACCATCAATGGGCTCCCATTTAAAACTCACTAAGATCCAAAACTAGCAAAAAATGCAAAAAGACCCATGATTGGGCCCTGCAGGCTTCTCTGACCTTAGCCAACTCCTTCTAGTCCCCTTCAAGCTCTGTGTGCTTCAGGTGCATAGGGATTATGCCAGTTCTCCAATATTCCAGGTAGTTCCACATCTCTAGGCCTTTCACTCACTGAGACTCTGTTCCACAACTGAAACGCCCCTTCCTCATTCCCCCACTTGGAGATATTCCAACTCACCCTCTACAGTTGGGGCTACAAACTCCAGGGTCAGGATGGTAGCACAGATGAGCGAAGCAGGGCAAAGCACTGCAGAGCACATGCCTGCAATAAAAGCAGCCCCCACCCCCTGCCCTCGGTACATGGTTCTGTGCAGGAAAACGAGCCCGGTATTGCCAATCTAGAAAGCTAGAGGTCTGGGTTTTTATATTTGTTATCTGAATGATTTTTTTAAAGTAAATAAGCATGGAATAGCTGAAATAAGCATGTCTACTGGCAAAACCTGTGAGTTGCCACTTGCTATTTATACTCAAAGATCTCTAAGCATTTATCACAGTGTCCTGAGAGTGTTTACATTCCTGTCTTCCCTACAAGTGAGATAGCATCTCAAGGTCACGTCCCCATGTGATTCATTGGTCCTTTCACTTATTTATTTTAATTCACACACTATTTTTTCTTCTTTTTCTCATGTACTCAACCATTCATCCATCCAATTTACCCATAAACAGAATTAAATCCCTACAAGTGCTTTGTTAAGGATACAAAAGGAAACAGACACAGTCCCTGCCCTCAAAGTGCCCCTATTCCAGTGAAGAGGGACACAGGCAAACAGCTTTAATACACACACTCATGAGACTATGACAAATGAGTAATGTACTCAAAGCACAGCACACAGAACAGCAGAAAAAGCACTTAAATCTCCCTGGGGGATATGAGCTGGCTTCAGATGAGATTTGAGCTAAGGGTAGAAATCTGCCAACCTGATAAGTGAGAGAGTATTCCAGGTCATAGGAACAACAGTCTGTGCAAAAGCAGGGAGGTGGGACGAAAGACGCACATTCGAGAAACCACAAGAATGCATTTTATTAGAAACAGAGAATGGAAAGGGTGAAACTTCACAGTGTACCACTCTCAAACGTGCAGAGTTTAGTACAGTTCCTGGCACATAGAAGATACCTAAAAAGAATTTGTTTAATTAATTGATTCAAAATTGGGCAGGAAAGAATGCTGATCAATCATGGCTTAACAATAGTTAAATAGTTCCTTCAACATGAGAGCTATGCTGGGAGAACACATAATAGGAGCTGACTGAAGAAGTGTTACATGAACTAATACAATAATTAAATAGTTATTTTAATAACAATAGTAATAGCTAACATTTACTGAGTACTTATTATTATGTGCCAAGTACTCAGCTAAGGCTTTCACAGGCATTATTTCATTTAAGCCACTAAGGATCCTATACAATAAGTATTATTATTCCCATTTCACAGATTAAAAATAGGCTCAAAGAAATGAGCTGGAGCTCGAACCCAGCAACGTTTAAATCCAAAGTTCAATCTCTTAACCATAATAGGTACAATTTTGGAGGAAAAATCTCCGAGGACTTCTTGCAAAGCTGGTTGATTGTGTGTGAACCCAGAGCGTCAGCATACCAAGATATAAGCGTGCACTCTTGGGGTTGACTAAAATTTGTCTTTCCAAAATAAAAGCTATCTCTCTGCAGTAAGCAGAAAGCCAACCACTAAGTGGGGACTCCCACACAGTCCCAGAGCAGCTGCCAGTGGCTCTCCACTGAAACAACACCACACCCTCTGGAGAACATCAAGGAGAGGGGGAGCGGGCAGAGCCTCCTTCCCCGAGTGAGCCTAGGCCAGGCCTGCCTGCTGGGGACAGGTTCCCGGAAGGAGCAGATCAATCTGCAGCAAGCCCGTCCAAAAACGGGACCCAGAGACAGCAGGCAACAGTCTCCCTGTCAGGAGGGGTCAATTTTGTTTACTTTCAGGCATGTGGACTCCTTTACATGGCTATATTTGTAAATGATATCACAATGCCTTCAATGGAAACACCAAACATTCATAATGTGTACTGTGCTTCTCTGTGATTCAGAGGACGGCATGGATGAAGCAAATGCATCCAATACAAAGAAGAGTTAAAAATCTGTATGGGAAAGATGTGTTTTCAATACCCTCTGAGTACTTAGCAAGCACCATTTTATATCTAGATGATACTATAATTGAAAATATATCATTTTATCAGTTTACTAGAAGAGGTTAGCTATAAGAAATTCTAGGTAATTCCAGTTGATTACTTCTTCCACTTCTTATGGGTTTATTAATGCCACAGAATTGTTAATTTCAATTTTTTTCTAACTCTACAGAGAAATAGTTGACAACATAATTGTATATACTTACAGTGTACAACATGGGAGTCTGTTATACATTTACATTGTGGAGTGTTTACCAAGACCATACACATGTCACATAATCTCCTATAACACAGATGAGCAACTTATTATTTTGTACTGATGAAATATGTGTTTTACAATAACACTGCCTGCTTCAAATTGCCACTCTGCCACCGGCTTCGGAGTGGGGTGGACACATTATAAGCTTTCCCCAAGTCTCAGTTTCATCATCTATAAAGATAGGTGTAACGTTGGAGACTTGGCTATACTGCTTCCAAAGCTAGTTGAAAAACTGAATTAAGGTTGTAATAAAAAAAAGGAAAAGAAGGAGGTTCATTGAAAAATGTTTAGAAAGTAACAAGCAAAACAGTTGGACTTCTCAACGTGCAGTTTATGAGCAAGGCAGTCATCAAGAACAAAGTCATGTTTCCACCTGGCTCTCTGGGTAGAGACGGTCAATCACCAAGATGGACCAGGCAGGACAGGGGTGAGTTGTTAGGGAATATGAATCTAGGACATGCTGGTAGGAGACAGCCTTGGAAAGCTATGTAACAATATCCAGTGGCCAGTTATATTTAGAAGAAAACTGCTGGAAATACAGATTTGGAAGTCACTGGCCCATAAATTAAATCAATAAAACTAAGCCATGTATACTGAGTTATCCCAGAAAGAATATTTCAGCAGAAGTTTCAAACCAGTGCCCCAAGGACCACATCTGGAACACAGACTTGTTTTCTTTGCCCCCCACCCCCAGAGTTTTAAAAAAGTTTCAACCAATGTATAAAAATCTTAAGATTGTGAATATTTTTAAAGGCTGGATTTCTAACTTGTCTTGAGAAATCGGAAGCCTTTGTAATATGAGGCCAGCTCTTGGTGACACACTCAGCTGGAGCTCATTTCAGGAGGCCCTCTTGAGACCAGGTTCATGGTCACAGTTTGCCATGGCTGCCCCGTTTACACGGTGTCTGCATGTGCAGTTATCTGAGCCTGTGCCTCCCATTTCCTACTTTCTGGGGTCCTTCAGGAGCGTGAGTTTGTGGCTCCTGTTGCACAATCCTGGCAGAATGAGAGGAGCAAAGAAGGAATTTTCGAAGCCTCTGAAAACTCACATACAGAGAATTTTCTACAAGAAAACTCTCAAGAGGGATCTATGAATAAAACCCAGAAAGAAGTGTCAGAGAAGTGCAAGTATCTGTGGTATCACTAAGTCAAGGGAATTTATTCCAAGAGACCCAAGAGATCATGGACTCCGCCTTGATTACTCTTTGCTTGACATCTCCCTTCCCCTACATCACCAAGTCTTTTCAGCATCAACTTCAAAATATATCCCAAATCTAAATACTTCTCGTCATCTTTAAGACTGTGATTCAAACTAACATCATTTCTTTTTTTTTAAATGTTTTATATCTTTTTTTTTAAGATTTTTTATTTTTATTTATGTTTAGAGAGAGGGGAAGGGAGGGAGAAACAGAGGAAGAGAAACAGCAACGTATGGTTGCCTCTCACATGGTCCTCATGGGGCCTGGCCCGCAACCCAGGCATGTGCCCTGACTGGGAACCGAGCCGGGACCCTCTGGTTCCCAGCCTGTGCTCAGTCCACTGAGCTACACCAGCCAGGGCCAAACTAACATCATTTCTTAACTGGATTGTTGCAATGGCCTCTGATGTGTTCCACAATCCATTCTCCACACTGCAGCAAGAAATTGCTCATTACAACGTAAATCATAGTAAGTCACTCTACTGCCAAAACTGTCCGGTGCCCTCCTATTACATTTAGAAAAAATCCAAAATCTGAAACACACCCTACCAGGTCTTACAAAGAGTATCCCTCTTCTACCTCTCTTGGCCACATCAACAAGTAGCTCCTTCCTCACCGTGTCTGATCACACTGGCCTCCTTGCTGTTCTTTGAACAGGTCAAGCATACACACCTGCTTGCAGGCCCCTGTACCACTTCCTCCTCCTGAACAGATCACTCTGCCCTCAGTTCATTTCTTCTCATTGGTCCCTCCCCAGTTCACATGTCACCTTCTCAGAGAGTATGTACTGATCATCTCAGTGCCATTCCTCATTTGACTCACTGACTATCTATCCCTCTCCCTGTAGCATTTTCTTAGAGCACTTCATTCAACTGGGTTATTTTGTTTTATTCGGTTCTTTCTGCCTCCCCCACTATAGTAAGTTCTACGCAATCAAGGTCTTTGTCTTCCTGTATACAATGCCTCACATATATAAACTCTCAATAGGTAAGATTTAAATGAAGGAATGAACTGACATAAATGTATGAATTAATATGATATTATAGAAGTTAAGGGATTATAGGGAATAAATATTAAACACAGCATGTCTTCACCTGGACTCCTGAAAAAGCCGATCCTGAGCAAGAGGGTTTACATGCCAGAACCATGTTAGGCAGTGCAATCTGAGGGGTCAAGAGAGGAGTGATGAAAGGCAGTGAAACGATAAGAAGGAGGAGACAAGATGAAGCTGCATATGAAGCTGGCCCCACTAAGTGTAATTAATTCTCCATCTCATAGGACCATCCATGACCTCCCCACTCCGATCCCCTGAGCTATATAAACCATCTCAGAACTATCCACATGGGGAGGGAGGGAGGATTAACTTCCCCCACACATCCAAGTTATGCACATGTGGGCTGAGAGTGAGATCCACAGGTGGCACTGACAGGGAAACCTCATGGAACCCACGGCCAGTATGTAGCGCAAGGTGAGGCACAATCAGTTTACACCTGCACGATGCCTGTCGGAGCCCGTGCCAACCTGGTTGCCTCAAGGGTAGCTGGAGAAACAAGTGATGCAGCTTTTGTTTACCGTCCTCCTGAGAGGATTGGATATGAGGCATAAAGGGTGTCTGATAGAGTATAAGACCCCCAACACCCACTGCTTTAGAAATAACCTTGACACAACAGCAGTGTCAGTGCACTGGGGAGAGCAGAAGTCACATCACAGTGGGTGACGGAGTGATGGGGAGGAAATGAAGAACAGCAGGAGCAGGCTTCTCTCAGGGAGCCCTGCAGAGCCAGCTGATTCCAGGGCTGAAACAGGAAAGGACTAAGTGACACACTACGGTGCCAGAAAGTAAAGATGGGAACAAGTTAGAAGGACACAGAAGCCAACTTCAGGGCCTCCTAATGGTTATATCTGTGACCATTTGAGCAACAAAATAGTGATAATAATGACTATAACCAATAGAATAAAATAAAATAAAACATAAGAATAAAATAAGAATTCACAGATACCCTAATGATATCAATAAATAATTAAAAGAATAAATGTGAGAGAAAGGGAAAATGACTTACAGTAGAGTTCCAATTAGTAAATACAGAAGGAATTAGAAACAAAGAGAAATACCATCTGGAAAAACTACAGGAATAATTATTTCAGGCAAGAATTAATAACAGACGCCGACATTAGTGGGCAAAGTCATGACAGGAAGCGTGATATCTGTATGGTCTCAAAGCATCTCCCCAGAAAGTCATTACTAATTACAAAAGGAAAAACGGTCACTTTACATCGGAGAAAATGCAAGACACTGCCTTTTAACCAAGTGACATCACCAGTTAACCAGTGATGGGACAAACCGGCATCACATGCCTCCTGCTATGATGCCCTGTGAAGAGCGCAGCCTTACTGTGGTTTTCCTGCTAAAATTGCATAACCTGAATTTAATCCAGAGGGAACATCAATCAAATTGAGGGACATGATGTAAAATATCCATTCAGACATTTCAAAATGTCATGGTCATGAAAGAAAGAAGTGAGGAACTGTTCCAAATTACAAGACACAAAGAAGATACGATAACTAACGCATTGTGTGATCCTAGATTAGATTCTGGTCCACAAAAAGAGACATTAGTGAGATAATTGGCAAAACTAAAATAAGGTCTTTAGATTAGGCAATAGCATCATCTGGATGTTAATCGCCTGACTTTGGCAACTGTACAGGGATCACGTGAAATATTGGTTGGTATGAGGGAGAAGAACAAGACCTGATGGGAGGAGATACACAGAGGATCCCAACAGCACCTGAAATTAGCCTAACTTTTCAGTAGGTGATAGTTGGAGAGACAATTCTGTACATATAAACGTGCCATACTATTTTTTTTTAATTAGAGAAAACTTAAAAATCCAACGTAAGAACAATGAATGCCATTAAGTTCTTCTAAATTCTGTTGCTTAAACCTCAAATCCCTATTCTATCTCGCAAAAAAAAAAAGCAAGAATTAGAAAGCTGTAAAAGACATATTAGTACCTAAGACTTTCTCCTTGACATAAACAGACGGTCGGCAAGACAACTGAAACGGGAAGAATCACTTCTAAGCTACATGAATCAATGTTCTTTAACGCCCTGTCTCCATAGCACTCCTATAAATCAGCTCATGTACCACTTGAGGTCCCCACGTGCTCCCAGAGATATACATCCCATTTGCTGAATGAAAGTAGTATAGTTTTGCTGCAAGAAGTCTTACTCAAATCCACACTCCTCCATTTACTAGTAGTATGAGGTTGGGAAAGCAACTGACTCAATGTCCCTGAGTGTTTCCACATCTGTAAATTATAGAAACCTTTGGAGTGGTCATGAGATTGACCAGAAGTAGTGTGCATAATGATCAGGTAACTGTGCCTGGCGCATACACTCACATGTGGAAGCAACATCCCTCATCACTGTGGGTGCTACCTTTGCTTCTGAGGAAGTGTGGACCAAGCAAGCAATCCTACTGCTGCTTTAAGTCCCAACAACAAGAAAAATGAGGTGAGACTGCACTAGTGCATGAAACACAACACCTCTGCACTGATGTCCACACACCTACCACTTCTATTCTGAGTGGCGCCGTACCAATGCGCCTTCCCCTAAGGTGGAAAGCTGGCATGCTGGAGTTGGCAAAGTTCTGGAATCACACGTGTCTTCAAAGCCTGGGTCCTGTGTCACCTTGAGCAAATAATCTATCCCTCAAAGCTTCGGGATATCCTCTTAAAAATGGGAATGCTCCACCCTCCTGCAGGGTCCCTATTAGAACATATATTGCATAGATGTATATTGTATGAAACAGTGTGTGATATTCCATAGATCTTAGTCCTCCCTTTCTCTAAGATAATATAAGAAGTAAGTTCCAGAGAAGGGCCACATATATCAAGAGGGAAAGGGGCACTTGGTGAAAGAGAAAGACAATCTACAAACTGGTTAATCCACACTCATTGTCATTTATACCTTAAATGCCCTTCACCTCCCAGAGCTTCGATTTCCTCACTTGAAAAATGAAAACAGTACCATGTCCTTCAGGGTTGTTGCGAGAGTTGAGTGAGGTATGAAATTATTTTCCACAGGACCGGGTCCACACGCGAAGATCGACACACACAAGCTGGAGCTGAGGGGAGTTGCGTGGAAACTCCCTAAGCCTCCTCGTGCCTCCTGCTCCTTTTCTCAAGAGCCTAAATGATGGCTGCGTGTTCAAGGCTCAGGGTCTGGAAGCATTTATCCCTTCAATCCTTTCCTGTCTAAACCATCCATGGCCCTGGCTCCTGGGCCCCTCGCAGAGGAAATAAAAGTCCACACTGTTCTTTTTGCGTGAAGGCCAAGTGACAGTGCCCTGATGCTTTCTACAATCCACACCTCTCCCGAGCTGCACCACAACGTCTGCCAATGCTTTCTGAAGCCCACATCCTAAAACCTCTGTCTCATCTTCCAAAACAATCTAAAAAAATGATAATTCCGTGTGTGCATTACACTTTTCGACACTTCCGAAAGGAGGGATTTCAATGTCATACTCTTGACTTTGGAGGACAGTCTGAGGACAAAAGAGGGATTAGAATTGTGGGATGAGGAAAATGGAGATTTGAAAAAGAAATTAGGTTAAGGTTACAAGGATAAAAGTTAAATAAGGAAACAAAAGCCCGGTTAAGGCTGCCGTGGTTGAAGTTACAAATAAAACCCAACACTTCATAGATCTCTAGAGTCTGCGAGACTGAGAAAGCTCTGAGGCGGCTCTCATGAGCTTGAACAACAGGCTAATTTTCAAGCAGGAATCAAAGTGGCTGGGCCCCCGGACAAACAGGTTAAAGCTCAAGCATGAGCCTGGTCTCAGAGAGTTCAAAGGAATGCAGACTGCCTCCAAACACACCAGCCGTTTGTTTTTTCTGCCACCTTTCCAACGGTCATGTCTGGAGTGAGGATAAACAGCTCTGGGGGGAAAAAAATGATGTGAAGTACAGACTTTAGAAAAATAAAACATTAAAAGAACATTTCTTAAAGAGTTATATGTGTGCCTGCATATACAAACATACATACATACACACACACACACACACACAGGTATGCATGTGGGTAAGTCAAAGTTATCTAAACTTCTGTTATGTTTTCAGGTATAAATTACAAGGGCTAAAACAAGCTTTTGAGATGCTGTAGTTTTTTACCAAGATCAAAAATTGCTAAAAGCCATTCCAATCACAGGGAAGGGTACCTGAGCAACATTATAGTTTTATTTAATAAGATTAAACTCAGTGCTTTTGGTTTTTATTAACAGCATACTTTATTCCAGGTTGCTTGGAAGCGTACTTGGAAGGCCCCAATAAAGACCTAAGAACACGAGGAGAGTGGAGGGAGAAACTCCTTTCGTGGCAGCACCGCCTGCCCACTGCCAATCCACGCGCTATCCCACTCTACCTGCACAGCAAATCTAGGAGGCAAATAAGTATCAGATCCCAGCACACACAGCCTGCAAGTGGCAGAGCCCATTCTGCTTGCCCCAGCATCTGAGGGCTTTTTCCCATCATGAGTACGTTGCCTTCCAATGAAATGTCAAAAGTCAGAAGCAATCATTCCAGTATTGCTCTGAGGACAGAGAAGTGTCCCATGTTCTCAGGATAAGAAAATACCACAGCAAGGTAAAAAGCAGCTTTACTATGATCTCCACTGTAATATAAAAAAATACAATAAACCTTTTGGTCCAAGAGTTAAAGCAAGAAGATGAACAATTTGCATGTGGCAGGTGATAAATATTTAATGCCCCTTGGTACAGAAGTTCTTCAAAAATGTCTTTCAGCTCGAAAGGCCCTTCTGTTAATCCACACTTCAGGGGGTGCAGCCAAGGCTGGGAGAAGATACATTTTTAATAAGGACTGTGTCAAAACAAGAGGCTCGGAATGAGAGTCTAAGACCCACAGGGGATCTCCTGCTCTTGGGAGAAAGTGTCCTAATGTGAAGAAGGGAATAAAAAGTATATAATCTCTGGAATGAGGCCCTGTAAGAGCCCTATCAGAAAAAATTATCAGAATAAATTTTTTTCTCCCTCAGTGGCTGAGCTAGTCAGGTTGAGGGAATCATTTTCCAGACAAAGAAGCTCAGAATGAGAGGCAGGAGCTGCTTTCCCACCATCTGTCTATGGCGTCTTGGCTGCTTCACTGGTGCAGGCAGAGCTCAGCATCACACACTCAACACCTATGGCCCTGGCGGACCCCTCTCTCCACCCCATGCTCAGTTTGTCTCATACAGCATTGATCCTTTGCTGCCATTCTCTCATTTTTTTTGTCTTGCCTTGGCTTTTGAACATGATGCTTTTCAGGGGACAGGGAAGAAACTCTGAGACTGTCAATAGCAGGAAGTTGCTCGCACTGGTCAGCTGAAAGGACAATGGGAGAAGGCATGTGTGCTGGAATCCAAGAGCCAGGTTACCCAACAGAAGCCATGGGAACCTGCCCAGCAGCAGGGCGAGCCCCAGAGTGAATGTGGCCACTTTCAATGATGTTGCCCAAGGTAGAAGAAACAAGAAAGAAAAACTCTCTGGCTTCCATCTGCTCCTGCTCTCCCACCTCCCATTTATGTTGAAATGTCGGAAGGCAGGGGTCCACCCCCTGGAACGCAGCACGGAGAAGGGTGAGGGCAACAAATGGACCTGCGTGCAAATGGGCTAAAGGCCAACACAATTGCTAAGTTAAAAGATGTGCCCCAGAAAAGTACGTAGTGTGACACCATTATTGCTAAATATAGGCAAATGCAATTGAAGCAAAGAGTATATATGTACTATACACAATACAGAGACTGACCTACTGAGGTGGAAAGATCAAGAAAGACAGAGCAAGAAGAATAGAAAAATATACAATGCATTCTCATTATTCCGGATATTGATGTTTTATAAAGTCTCCACAAATGCTGAACTCACGAACACTGAAACACTGCTCCTAAGGGACACACAGGGCGAGGTTCCTGAGAGCCTCCAGTCACCACTGCAGCACCCGATCAATACCCAGACTTGTTTTACGTGTGCTGATTCATTAACACTGATCTCGGGGCCAACAGCGCCTAACTCATCCCCAAACAAAGTTTATCGAACAAGTGTTATTTTCTCCATAAGGCACACTGCGGCCTTCTTACACTTAAAAAAACGCAGACAGTGCTTTGCTTGGGGGCCATTTTAAACAGTGAAATCACCAACAAAAAGCACAAAAAATGAGAAAAAATGTAACATCAATAGACCACAAAAAAGAGGCCCTTGTTTACAGTATGAGAGTGGAAAGAAGAATGCAAAGGGTCATCTTGCTTGACCTCAGCCGAGTATGTGCACATGGAACGACTCAGAAAGTTTCCACCACTCTGCTCACGGCTGAGGCTGTCTGGGAAAGTGCCTTAAGTATTGATTTGGGGGTTACACAGAAATTTTAACAAGTGAGTGAGTTTGCAAATATGGAATCTGCAGATAATCAGAATCAACTGTACATCAGCATGTTCAAAGAAAAGAAAGTTGTCCCTGGATGATGGGGGTTGAAATTCTTTTTGTATCATTATATATTTTTCCTTCTTTTTTATTTTCAATGGTTGCCTGCCTACTCTACATTAAAATTCTAATTAAATGGTGATAGGATTATAAATTTAAGATTCCCCCCTCACAAAAAAAAGAGAAAAAAGAAAGAAAGAAAAACTAGGAGCAGAAGCATTAAGTAGTAAAAAGCATTAGCCTAGCAGGAGATCATCCAACATAAAACCCCAGGGAGCACACAGCAGGTCGCCCTCACTGTGTGCTGTGAGGGGCAGTCCTCAGGTGTCCCCACCCCAAATCTCTACCACTCCTCCAGCCAAGGACCCAAAGTGGGCAAAATGGTAAAGCAGACCATGGGGCAGGCTAACGGCAGGAGAGGCATCTGAGCTAACTTCCTGATAGATATCAAACACTCCCAGGGAACAACTGAGCCTGGATTAATGGACTCACTCCTTCCCCATCCATCTCTCTCTTGTTCATTTGATGTTTACTCATGAGATGTGAGTCTCTCTCAGTTCAATTCAGAAAATATGGCTTGAACCTCTATTGTGTACAAACTGCTGTACAAGGTGCCAGAAGAAATAAAACATGATTTGGTCATATGTCATGTTTTACCTGTTCTGTGACTAATCAGTATGTCTGGATCCCTAATTATGCCAACTTATATTCATACATGGCTTATATTTATAAGGTACTTTATAAAATTCTTAGACACACATTATCTCCTGGCTGTCTGTGTAAATAATTAGTATCCCTCTGGCACTTATGCACACCTCCGCTGTAGCATATTGCATTATTGTGATTTATTTATTGATCTATTTGCCCTCTGCTCTTTGAGCTAGCTTTTTGAGGACAGGCACTATCCCAGCAGGCCCTTCATAATCTTCGTGGAATTACTAAATTCAGATTAAATCCTTATAACAACATTGAAGTAGGAATTCTTTAATAATTTTTACAGATAAGAAAAGAGGATCAGAGAGGTGATTTGTCTCAGATCACGGTTACGAAGGAGCCGCGGCTCCAGGCACAGCGGTCCGTGTGCCCTCCCAGAGCTGCCGGCGCTGAAGCATTGCCAGGGCGCACGTTACAGAAAATGACATGAGTCCAGCCGAATCTGGAAGCACAACTTTGTGTAAAAAAATATGTGTGTGTGTGTGTGTGTGTGTATACCCATCTTTTTGTCTACCCAGACGTTGAGGAAAGTAGGGGAGAAAAGACTGCACCCTGGTTCTGCTTTCTATGTTTGTGTTCCAAATAGTAAGCAACGGTAAAGGATCCTTCTGGGTTTAACATGGAGATTCAAATAAAACAAGTCCGCCGAGTTTATTTCAGATGTACAAACCTCTGGAGACTGAAAAAACAAAATAACAAAACCTAATTTATGAGGTTCTTCAGCTTCAAACCAGGAGAAACTAACCTGCAAATTTGAAAAGGCATCAGAATAGCACAAAAGCATAGTAATTTAGCTCTCTGTTCTTTCCTTACGCCATTAACGAGCAACTTTTAATCTTTAATCCTCGTTCACTAAGCTGCTTTTACTGTCCCATCTGCTCCTCTTACTCCTCATGCCTTCAGGTTCTTATAATTAAATTCTAATTAAAGTTTAAGGCATGTAATAAAGAAAACACTTGCGGAATGCCTTTGATTCAAGAGGCCAAAATAACATTTCAGCAGTCTAAAAAAAAAGAATTATATTCTTTTGCTTAATAAGCATCTTTAAAATGGAATTAAAATAGGAGAGTCTAATCTTCTGTGATTTCACCAGCCAAAAGTTCTGTAAATACGTTCATCACCATGCATTACATTGAAGTCAGCTGAGAACACTACGGCGTGAACCTTGCCCGGCACACACGGTGTGGAGGTGAGCTCAGCGGCCGCGCACAAAGCCGAACTTTCACAAGCATCTCCGTGGTACCTTGATGCACTGATGGGAGCATGTATCTAGTATGAGTCCTGAATACTTAGAGAAGAGCGTTCTCACTCATCTAAGCTCTCACCAAACTCAATCAAGCCTACCTTCCCAGCATCTCCCAGATCTCTCTCCACTTCAACTACATTAGTTCAGCCTTCAAACACCCCTGGGAACACTATAATGCTTCCCCTGAGCCCACCTCAGCCCTTTGCTCCAATCCGAACACCACTCTCCCTGGCTGATAGGTACCTTTCTTAAGCATTATTCTCAACAGGTTGCCCCACTCCGACTACACATTAAAATTTGAGTAATAACAATTACTGTTAATTAGCTAATTATATGTATTGTAGAATTAATAATAATAGTTGGTGTGCCAGAAATTGTTCTAAGCGTTTTATGCTATTATTCTATTATTCAAATGCTCAGAATCACCCTACAAGGCATGTGCTATTCTTATTTCCAATCAGGAAACTGAGGGGCAGGAAAGTTCAGGTGTTCGCCCAAGACTTCAGAGGCATGCAGCAGTGCGGCCAGTAGCCCTGACATAAACACTTGAAACCCCGAAGGCTGAGTAAAGCACATGAGGACATCCTGATCTTCTCTCCAAATGTTCCGTAACATGACCTATGTTCTGGTTATGCCAACATGCTCGCAACACACCACGGTCCAGCAGGCTTATACCTTTACCCATGTTGCCTTTTTGCCTGGTGACACTCCACCTCCACTGGCTCATCCCTCATTTCCTATCTTGTGAGGCCTTTTCAGAGTCCCTGGACAGAGATCATCACTCCTCCCCTTTTTGTTAATGCAGCGTCTAGAAACTACTAGACTTTAGTCCTGGTGTTAATTGCACTGCAGCTGTGACTGTCTTGGGGGAGCCTGGCTTTCATCTCAAAGTCCCCTAAAGGCAAGGGTAATCATTAGCATGTTCTGATAAACGTGTCAGGAATAAAGAAAAGGACTGTTCTCTAAATTTCTACATTGAACACACACAGACCATGGTCTAGTCTTATCAAAGTCAATACTACAAAAATGTTACCCTCTGGTATGATTTATAGAGAGAAAGAAAAGGAAAAAAAAAGTAGCTTACTTTATAACCCCAAAGAACATTTACAAAACTCTTCCACAGGCATCCAGCTCACTGGTAACTCATTCCTTGTCTTACTTTCTGACTGTCAAAATGCATTAGTTCCTTTCTTCCATGACCCTACGACTTTATGAGGAGCGCCATCCAGACCACAGCAAGGAGGCAAAACACTAGGCTTAGACTCAGCCAGACAAGGCAGCCTGGACTTAATTGTGCTGCCTGTATCCTAGCTTTGAGTCTAGGGCCACGAAGAGTCCAGGGCCACCATACCCTGGCTTCCCTGACCCCTGCCCTCTCTGTCAGGTGAGGTCTAAACAACTGAGCATCTTACTGGTTATTTGATTTGCACTCCAGGGCAGGATCCACTGAGACTGCAGCCTTTATCTTGACACTGTGAGCCCCTGTGAGGCTCTTCCAGGGGGGCTGGCCCCTCCCACCCCCAGCCCACCACCACTATCTCGGCTCAGTTCCAAGTGGACCAGCCATTCTGAACCACAGAACTGCTACCCTTTCTAAATGTTCAGTGCCCCTCTTGTCTGCAGGTCCCTGAGCCTTGTCTCCCACTCAGTGAATAAATACCAGGCACAATACTAGATCTTTTACATAGCTGTATCTCAAATACTTCAAGAGCTTCGTGCAAAAAGATATAATTATAATAATTAATCCAATTAACAAATCTTTATTAAATGTCCATTATGTGAGAAGCAGGACAATGAAGCTAGATATACCCACTGTCACATAGCTGATGAGTAGCAGAGGTAGGATATGAAAACAGATCTTTTTCTCCCCATGATATATCTGACCTCTTGGTCCTTTGTCTCTGTCCTTAAAGAACCTAATCAACAAAACAAACAAGCAAGCAAGATATAACCAGAGACATTGAAATAAAGAACAAAATGACAGTAACCAGAGCAGAGAGGGGAGGCAAATAATGGGGGAAAATAGGGGAAGGGCCATCAAGGAACATGTATAAAGGACACATGGACAAAGCCAAAGGGGTAGGTTTGAGGGTGGGAGGCGGAGGGGGGGGGCTTGGTGGGGGAAAAATGGAGACAACTGTACTTGAACAACAATAAAAAAAATTATAAAAAGTAAGTCAAGAAAGAAAAACAGAGGTGAAGATGTATGATAATAGGAAAAGCCATGCACTCAGAAACCTAGTATCACTACCATGGTATATACATATGCAAGGCTAACCCAACCCTCGACAAGCCTACAGTCTACATTTCCACGCTCTGCCCACTCTACACTACTCAGCGTTTCCTCAACATGCAGTGAGTTTTCACACCTTCATTTATGCTCTTGGCTTTGGCTATAATGTTCTGTCTTCATCTGTCCACTGTAGTCACCACTGAATATATAGCTCATTCACTCATTATTCTGCATTTATTAAATAACTGTTAGGTACCATATCCTACACTAAATGATGGAGATACAAGATTTAGCCCTGCCCTTAGGGAGCGTACAGCCTAGTGACAGGTAAAGATGAGCGAATAAATCAAACCCAGAGCAGCACGTTCTATGGCAGGGGAAAGACAGGCCGCGCAGCAGTTCGAAGGAAAGGCCTGGATGGAGCCCAGTCTTGGTGCCTCCTCATCAAGTTGAAACCAATCTCACCACAATTTATTGCTACTCACGTTCCTTACTATACTGTTCATTCTGCAGTCATAACATTTTTCAAACTGAATTATAATTTATTATGCTTATTTATCTTCATCTCTAAAATCAATTTCTTGAAGGAATTGATTTGCTTAATAGATGAATACTTACTGAGTGACCTGCAGAACTGTAGTGGTTAAAAGCCTAAGTTTTACCATTTAAATCCTGGGAAGTACTTACCAGCCCTGTGACCTTAACACGTTACTTAATGTCTCAGCCTCTCAACATTGTCCACATATCTAAAATGGAAATGGGTCAGGAATATACTGAAGTTTAGCACAGCAACAGTATTTAACCACTGTCTTCAACCTCAGGCTTTGGCATTGTTTATTTCAATGTCAGTCCTGGTGTTGATCAATGACAATGATCATCACCAGGGTCTCCAGTAATACAAAACAGTAAGGAATTTGTTGTGAATATCATAATTTTCACTTCTACATATAGTTTAGAAGTTTAACTCCAACTTGGGATATAAAAAAATCTCTTTATGAGCTTCATATGTTAAAGATGTTAGTTGATATGTAAACATATTTATTATTATGAAAGCAAAATGCAAC
>PVJI01006927.1:19723-82297 GCA_004026765.1 Micronycteris hirsuta | reverse complement strand
TTAGATTAAAAAAACAGCTTCCAGGCTTTTCTAAATCAGTCCCTTCAGTCAGTACACAAGCAGTCCGCAGTTTCCTGGAAAGCGGCTCTCCGGGCTCTGTGGACCCCAGCGAGCTGCCAGGGAACGCGCGGACACAATGGACGGCGGCCACCGGACAGGAGGTGGGCAGAAGGTGGCAGAAGCTACTGTCCACACCGGCGACCCTGCGCTTCCTAGACCATGTAGATGAAGCCCTGGCCGCTCAAGCCTGGACAGTAGTGTGACACAGAAGGCACCAACCACTTTAACGCCTTCGCGACTTCACCTGAGATATAATTTTAAGAGACTATTTCCACTATTGCACAGTTAATCTGAAGTAGTCATATTATTTGTAAGTAGAAGATGGCTACATTTCATAAAAGAATGTCATGTAGAATCCTGTTCAGAAAAATTTTTTTTGAATTTATTTGGCTTTAAATGCCACCTATATTCTTGTCAATCCCAATCTGCAGCGCCAAGAAGTCACTGAACTCCAGAACCGTCCAGTTTCTAACTGCCTGCCCAACATTCTCTCTGTCTAGGACTGAGAACGGGCACCTCTAATTTAATATGATCGACCTGGGTTTTTTATGCCCACGACACCCAACCCTTCCTCACTGTAGCAAATGAAGTCACCACCTGAAATCACCACCTACCCAACAACTTATTCTAGGAGGAATTTGTTTGAAAAACAGCTTTAAGAAAATATTATATACATATAATAAAATGCACCACCATAAAATAATTTGATAAGTTTTGTCAAATGTAATCACCACCACAATTATAACTAAAACATTTTCATTCACCTTCAAAAAGTCTTCCTCACCCTTCCCAGGCAAACGCTGATTTCTTTATCTTTTCTTTTTTTTTAGACAGGGAATAAATATTTTATTGCTAAAGTAAATAATAATCCTGTATCACAAATACAGTGGATTTAAGGAACTTAACAAGGAGAATAGTTACAATGGGGTTTTAATCTATTCTCTTAATTTGTAATAACTATATTTATTCAGAAAAATGCATGCAAATGTGACTGATATGTACATCTAGGTACATATAAATGCATCTAAAATTCACTGCTTGAAAGATAATTACAAAAATACTACTTGTGACAAATCTTACTACTAATTCTTCATATAATTTTGAATATGATATATACTTCAAAGCTGAAACAGGAATTTCTATTATTCTTGGAACAATTGATGCTGGGATTAGTTTGCTGCCAAAATGGATGAGAAAGAAACGGACACTGGGGAGAGGGGCAGGCAAGAGTCCCAAGGCCACAGCCCCAGGAGGTGGCCATGGCTGGGAGGGACCCTGAGCAATCTCTGGAGCAGCTCCAGTGTATTAAAATGTATGGTTATGAAAAAAGGAGACACCTTGGGATCTTCTAGGAAAAATATGAACAGAATCAGCTGCTTCCTATAGGGGAAGATGAACTTCAAATTGATTTCAAAGTGAGTACAGAATTTGAGAAGGGCTGTGCCAATGATATGGCTATTTATGGAAGATTTACATTAATTTACAATTTTTTGTATAAGATTCTTTTTCTTTTAAATTTGATCTTTATTGTATTTTTTCCATTACCATTTGGTCCTCTTATACCCCTTATACCTTCAAAAAGTCTTCCCCACCATTCCCAGGAAAACACTGATTTCTTTCCTCTCAAATTTGTTTGGCCTTCTCCAGAATTTCATGTAAATAGAATCATGTAGCAAGCAAATTTTTTTGAGTCTGGCTTTTTTCCTAACTTCTTTATCTAAACAAGTACCCATTCTCCGCTAAACACACAACCCTGAATTTTTTTCTTCACAGCCTATAAAACTATATGAAATTACCTTACTTATAAAGGTTTTCTAACTTGAATATAAGCTCCATGAGTGCCTAGGGACCTGGTCTATCTTGTTAGATGCTATACACCAAAATCTTCCGACAAAGCCAACACAGGGCATACGCCCAACAAATACTACAGAATGAATAAAGAAATTACAACAACCCTTTCAAGTACTTCATGTTGCAAGTACACATTAAATGACCACTAAGTTGAGTTCATACTTTATTCTAAGATGAGAACACTGGGGAGAGAACAGTGTGGTGGCGAGTTGCAAGTCCTCTTGAGTGTGGCTGCCTGACTTTGGATCTGGATTGTTGTGTCTTCCACAAAGTTATTATGGCCTTGAACAACTTATAGAGCCTTCCTAAGCTTTAATTTCTGCTACTGTAAAAATGGGGATAATAACAGTTTCTGTCTCATAAGGTTGTTGTGAGGATTAAATGAGATCAAACATGTAAAACAATTAGAAAGAACCTGGTACTTAGAAATAAATTAATGATAGCCAATATTGTTATAAATATTGCCAGCCCTACCACCACCACCACTGCCACACAACTATTATTTTACTGTTTTCTGTAGCCAGAACTGAAGAAAAGTTCCATGAAGAAAAGGCTACTTACAGATCTGTTTAATCTTTACAGTAAGTGAGTAACTGTGTTCTTAATAATAAACTTAAGTGATACCTTTTAAAAATATATAATATTCATCTTGGATATTAGAAGCACTGAGTTTTTGAGGGCTTCAATAAAATTAATGAGTTATAAGAAAATAATCTAGGTTGGTTTTCCCCCAAAGATAGTCATTTTATTTTATTTTTTATTTAATCCTTATTGTACTTTTTCCATTACCATTTAGTCCCCTTTCACCCTCCCCCAGCAATCACCACACTGCTGTCCATGTCCATGAGTCCTTTTTTTCCTTTTTGCTCAGTCCTTCCACCCACTAACCTCCCCCACCCCCTGCAACTGTCAGCCTGCTCTCTATCTATGAGTCTCTCTGTTTTCCTTGTTCGTTCAGTTTGTTCATTAGATTCCACATGTGAGTGAAATCATATGGTATTTGTCTTTCTCTGACTGGTTTATTTCACTTAGCATAATGTTCTCCAGGTCCATCCCTACTGTCCCAAAGGGTAAACTTTTCTTCTTTTTCATGCCCAGTAGTATTCTATTATGTAAATGTCCCATGGTTGTTTTATCCACTCATCTACTGATGGACACATGGGCTGCTTTCATGTCTTGGTGATTGTAAATAATGGTGCAATGAAGATAGAGGTGCTTATATACTTCTAAATTAGTGTTTTGGGTTCCTTTGGATATATTCCCAAAAGTGGGATTGCTGGGTCAAAAGTCAGATCCATTTTCAATTTTTTGAGTTATCTCCATACTGCTTTCCACATGGCTGCACCAATCTGCATTCAACCAATAACGCAAAAGGATTCCCTATTCTCCACATTCTGGCCAGCACTTGTTGGTTTTTGATTTATTGATGACAGCCATTCTGACAGGTGTGAGATGGTATCTCATTGTGGTTTTAGTTTGCATTTTCTGATGATTAGTGACATTGAGCATCTTTTCATATGTCTACTGACCATCTGAATTTCCTCTTTGGAGAAATGTCTATTCAGGTCCTTTGCGCACTTTTTAATTGGGTTGTTTGTTGTTGACTTTCTTTTTTTGGTGTTGAGTTTTGTAAGTGCTTTATACATTTTGCATATTAAGCCCTTATCAGATGTATAGACAAATGTGTTCTCCCATTCTGTGGGTTGTCTTTTTATTTTATTGATGATTTCCTTTGTGTGCAAAAACTTTTTAGTTCGATATACCATTTGTTTATTTTTTGTTTTGTTCCCCTTGCCTGGGGAAACATATCTGATAAAATACTGCTATGAGCAATGTCCAAGATTTTGCTGCCTATGTTTTCTTCTACGAGTTTTATGGTTTTGAGTCTAACATATAAGTGTTTGATCCATTTTCAATTTATTCTTATATGTGGTGTAAGAAGGTGGTCTAGTTTAATTTTTCTATAAGTATCTGTCCAATTTCCCCAACACCATTTATTGAATAAACTGTCTTTAGCCCATTGTATGTGCTTGCTTCCTCTGTCAAATATTAATTGACTATAAAGGTGTGGCTTTATTTCTGGGGTTTTTATGCCAGTACCATCCTGTTCTGATTACTATGGCCTTAAAGTATAGTTTCATATTAGGTGAGTGATTCCTCCATCCTTTTTCAGGACCGTTGTTGCTATGTGGGGCATTTTGTGGTTCCATATAAATTTTTGAAATATTTGTTCTAGTTCTATGAAATACACCATTGGAATCTTGATAGGTATTGCATTGAATCTATAGATTGTTTGGGTTGTATGGACATTTTAATGATGTTAATTCTCCCTATCTATGAACATGGTATGTGCTTCCACTTATTTGTATCTTCTTCCATTTCTTTCTTCAGTGTCTTAAAATTTTCTGAGTACAGGTCTTTTATATGCATGGTTAAGTTTATTCCTAGGTATTTTATTATTTTTGTAGCAACTGTGAATGGGATTGTTTTCTTCATTTCCCTTTCTGTTAGTTTGTTATTGGCATATAAATTTCTGGATGTTCATTTTGTATCCTGCTACTTTGCT
Source organism: Micronycteris hirsuta (assembly GCA_004026765.1). Taxonomy (NCBI): domain Eukaryota; kingdom Metazoa; phylum Chordata; class Mammalia; order Chiroptera; family Phyllostomidae; genus Micronycteris; species Micronycteris hirsuta. The sequence continues at coordinate 77,820 of PVJI01006927.1, read as the reverse complement.
GAATTCATTTTTAAATTCTATAGTTTCTTGGTGGAATCTTTGGTGTTTTCTATGTACAGTATCATGTCAAAAAGATAATCATTTTAGATATGTTTATAATGTGTGGTTGCATGAACAATGGTAGTAATGTAACAGTTTGATCATGTAAAAGAAAAGGCTTCTATAGATGGTTTTTTTTTTGCTTTTTATACTTGTTTAAGGAAATATTTATAAGATACCTTTTTCCCTCTATAAAGACTAAATACAAATAAAATAAAACCATACAAATTCAATTATAAAAAATAAAACTATTAAAGTTTTTAATTTTTCATATAAGTAATCAAGTTATACTGTATGTAGGCCATATTTGTAGATATGTATATATCTTTTATGAGAAGACCATAGGAATTATTTGTGAGGTTCTATTAAGTATTACTATGAATTACAGCTATAAAGATATATAAATTAGATATAAATTAATCAAATCAAATTGTTTTCTACATATATTGATTGTATGTGCATGTGTGTTGTCTGTGAAAAAAACCGCATCCTTTAAACAGGAGGCCTGATGTAGTGGCGATGACTAAACCTGAATTTGTATTGTGATTGGTCTTGAAAATACAGTTAGAGGTAAGATTATAAGCATGAGAAAGTAAAAGTATACATGTATGAAGAATGACTTATTTAAAATATTAGTACCAAAGGCAACATAATTAAATATTGATATGTCTACTAAGTTGATTTTAAGATAAACAGTAAGAATACTGCTGCATTTTGAGAAAAATAAGGAAAAAATTCACAAAGAATTAATTTTACTAACCTGACTAATTTTTCTTTGTTCTTGTATAGCTTTTTGAATTTCCTGAGATACTTTTTCTTGATCTTTTGCATGCTCAGTCTTCCATAATTCCCGTTCTTCAGCATGAGCTTTTTCCAATTTTTTTCTTTCTTCTTCTATGGCTTTTAAAACTTCATCCTTCATTGCTTCTTTCTCAAGCTTCAAAACAAACAAAGACCAAAACAAAACAAATTGAAAGGATGACTGCACGATAATTCTTTGAAGAAAACAGACTTGGGCTAACCTAAAAACGCAAAACTTTGATTCTACACAGTTTAGTTCTGATGTTTTTAAGCACATTTAATAACTGCTGTGAAATAAAATCAGTCTGTTTTTGTACAAATGATCAACTTATTTCTGTGGCATTTCTAAACTTAAAAGAAACCAAGCCTTAGCTTAAAGTAACAGTTGTTGAACTATTTGGTCCTAGGATCCCTTTACACTCTTAAAAATTACTGAGACTTCTGGCCCGGCTGGTGTAGCTCAGTGGATTGAGCGCAGGCTGGGAAACAGAGGGTCCTGGTTCGATTCCCAGTCGGGGCACATGCCTGGGTTGGGGGCCAGGTCCCCAGTGAGGGCCATGTGAGAGGCAACCATACATTGCTTTTTCTCCCTCCCTTCTACTCTCTCTGAAAAAAAATAAAATCTTAAAAAAAAAATTACTGAAGACTTCAAAGAGATGTTGTTTGTATTGATTATACATATTAAGATTTACCATATTAGGAATTTAAAACAAGACAAAAATTAAAATATATACTTATTATTAATTTAAAACTGGTAACATTAAAAGCATTGTATAACACACACTATATTTTATAAAAATAACTATGTTTTAGAAAATTAAAAAGTGGAAAGAGCCCGGCTGGTGTAGCTCAGTGGACTGAGCGCGGGCTGGGAACCAGAGAGTCCTGGTTCAGTTCCCGGTCAGGGCACATGCCTGGGTTGTGGGTCAGGTCCCCGGTGAGGGCCATGTGAGAGGCAACCACACATTGCTCTTTCTCCCTCCCTTCTCCTCTCTCTGAAAATAAATAAATAAAATCTTTAAAAAAAAAGTGAAAAGAATGTTTCTAAACCTCCTTAACATCTGACCTAAGACATCTAGATTTCTATATCTGCCTTCTGTATTACACCTGTAATGATATTATTTGGAATAAATTATATTAAAAAGAAAAAAAAATCCCAGTCTCACAGAGACATGTAGTAGAGAAGGGAAGAATATTTAGTAGCCAGGTTGAGATTACTGGAGATACTCTTATGATTCCACACAAAACTTAATAAGAAGTAGTTCTTAAAAGTTAGTTACAATAAGAAAAACCAAATCATGTCAATGAAATTTTTGTACTCTTACCTTATAATCCTTTCTTGCATTTTAAATAAAACCTTTATCTATGCATGATTTTAAAAACATTTTTTACTTGGAAAACACTGAATGAAAGTGAATACAAATTTTCCAACATTCTAATTTTTGCTTTGAAGCTCAAAATTTACCATAAGCAACAAAGTCTCAGGTGTTTTTTTTTTTTTTTTCCTTCATGTGCTGGGCTCACTCCACATATTTTGGAGAAAATGTCTGTCAAATATTAAAGTCTATGTAATTCTATGTACTAAAATGGATTTCCACAAGAAAACATGCCTATACTTCAGCTGTAATTCAAAAACTGCACAAGAATTTTCCTCAAGAAAACCATCCACTTTGGTATGCAGTGAAGTCCATGAACCTCCCACTCCGAATCCCCAGAAAGTTACCAGTTTTTCTACTGCCTCTAGTTCATGACCAATTTGACAAAAACTATAGAAGCTGACAGTTACCATTTTCTAGACTTCTATGTTACTCCACTATTCTTTTCTTAAACTACTCTTACTAGGCTAACCAATACCTTCCACGGTGCTATTTTTTGTTGTTTTAGTCCTTATTTTTGTTAACCCCAAAGCAACATTCTACATAGCTGCCTATTTCTGCTCTCTTGAAACCCTCTCTTTTCTTGGTTTGCATGATGGCGGGAAGCTTTCATTTCTCCTACTAATCTGGTTGAGTCACTTCAGTTTTTTGTAACCTCTTCTTTTCTCTGGATTTTAAATTTTGTTTTCTTTCAAGGCTCAGACATCGGACATCTGTTACTTTACACTCTCCTGTGTACATGGCAATATTTTCGTTACCATCTAATTGCTGAAAAATAAAAACCATTATTAGTATCTTTAGGTCATTCCTTTCTCCTGAGTTACAAATGTCAGACAGATTTAGTTTTCTACCCGACCCTGCCATCTGCATCTATCACAGGCACCTCGAACTCCACACCAAAGGAAGAGCATTAGTTTTCATGTTGCTGTTGAATCAACACTCAGAGAGTTCACAAACTGGTCACCTCTTTTATCATCCAGACCAAACATATATGTTGATCCCATCTTCTACTTCTAGAGTTTGCCCATTTATTTCCTTTCCAAGCTATTTCTGCCACTTACTATATCTTACCCTGACGTCTGAGGTACTCAGTTAATTCTTTCTCTGCCTCTTGCCTTTGTTGTATCCGATTTCCCAAAAGTTAATGTCAATTACCATTATGTCACACTAATATTAAAAAATGTCAAGGTGTCTACCCTTACCTAGGGAATAAAATTTGAACTTATAATTCAGAATGCAAACCATTCTTCAAGACTCATTTCAAAAGTAATTTATTGTTAAAAACTCCTGTCACATGGAAATGCTACCTATACACTCATAATTTAATGTATTGTTCCTTGCCTTATTGGTGTATAAATAACATTTTTCTTAACTGACTATAAGTTCTTTAAGAAAAAGAGAAAATCACAGTCAACCTTGAACTTCTACTCCAGCATAGTTATTGACACATATAAGACTTTCAGTATTTGTTTACTAAATTTAAATCCAAATCTCAAAAGTTAGAATCATATATGCATTGGTACATATCTATGAATCATTACTCAGAGGAACTACTTCAAAGTTGGCTTTAAAAATCACATATCTTGACAAATAATTAAATATGCATGCACATGAATATACATACATATATTGTATACACGCATAAATACACACGCACACGTGTGCACTCACACATTTAGGGTCCAGCACAAATAACGCTCCTGTTTTACTACAGAATCTTCTATTACCAAATCATAAGCATGTAATTCTGTAACATAACAATCACACTGAAGCACACCATATGACATTTTAGGTGAAATGTTTAAATTAAAACTATAAATTATTATGCCCACATTACTACCCTACCAACCAACCACACTCAAGCAGGCCTTACTTCTGGAAGACTCTACATTACTTGTATGATACCTATCAAATACCAAGTGGAAATTAGTGTCCACATATGTATTCTTTTAAAAATTCTTTTAATAATTCATTAATAATCTAAACACAAAATATTGTAACATCATCAGAACTTGTATAATGTGAATTAACAAAAATATGAACAGTGATATCCTAAAAGTTTAAGAGGAAAAATAAGGACAAAACTTTTTTTTTTACTGGAATAAAATATTTTACAGAATTAGGTTGGCTGCACCATTAATGAACTCAGTCTTTTTTTAATTCCACTTAGAAAGCCATTATTATAGATGAGTTTATACCAGGCAAATAAGTGATAAATACAATTTTCATACGACACCAAAAATATTCAATTTAGGCTTTCAGGTGGAGGTAAACATAATAGCAAACAGAATAAATAAAAATGACTGGAATTAAACTACAGAATAAACTTTTCAGGTGGAAATTACCTTTGCAGCAGACACCAATGTCTCTTTATTTCTTTGCCTTTCTTCCTCCAAACATTTTTCTAATATTTCCTGTAAATAAGACAGACATTGAATATATTGTCTGAAGTAACACAACACATGCTCCCCACACTCTGAGCAAACTTCAAGCGTTACCTTCTGTTCTTGAGACTGCTGAGTCAGAGCTTCCTTTATTTTTTCTTTTAGCAGGTCCTTCTCTACATCTAGCATTTCAAGGAGCCTCTGGTGCTGCAAGGAATGGTGAATGGATCATGGTTACACTGTGAGATCTACAGTCAATCAACAAGGAAAACAGCTGGTAGAATTCGTCTGCCCCGAAACATTGTACCTTACCACACATTCAAAAAGTGAATCTATGAAAAGCAGTATTATATTATAGCTAATGTTAAAGTACACAGGGTTCATGTATTTACTTTTACTCCAGCATGCTAGTTAGAAACACACAGAGCTATTAGCCAGTTATCATGAAATAGGCACTTGGAATTTGAATTGGATTTTCTAAGAAAATTTGACCTTTGTAGCTTCAATATATTCAACACAGGTGAGCCAGATAGTTGTTCTGCAACAATTTTCTTATGGGGAAACAGAAACAAAAGAAAATATATGTTCCTATTCTCATAGATTTTCCTTTCAGTTACTAAGGACAAATGAGATATTTTCTTAAATTTAGAATGCTCTTTACATATAAGCCTCCTTTAAATATAAATTTATCCCTATACCCAATATTTAAAAATAAATGTATGTCTTTCAAAGTTGTTCTGATTTAAAACTTTTTTAGGGAGGCAGTCTGCCTAGTCATGTCTAGTTCAGATAATCTATTATTCCTGGTTTTAATTGTTACTTTTTATCTTTATCTTCTAAGAAAAATCACTGTACTGCAGAACAGAATCACATGGACTGGGACAGCAGCTAACTAAAGAAATTGTTCCACATTTGGAACATAGAATCCTTGCCCCCGAATACTTGGTATTAGCTATGGACAGATCATTGCTGTTTATTTCATCATTCTCCCATTTACAATGCGGGATGTTTATTGCAGTTATAGTTGACCCTTGAACGACGTATGGGTCGGGGAATTGCGCCTACGCAGTCAAAAATCCATATGTAACTCCTGAACCCCCCAAACTTAACTGTCGTCCCTCAGTCTCTGTGGGGGGTTAGTTCCCGGATTCCATGAGGATGCCAAAGGCCATGAATGCTCAAGTCCCTTACGTAAAAATGGCGAAGAACAATGCTCTGCATCCACAGATTCCCAACCACAAAATAAAATACTATTTTCCATCCTTGGATGGTTAAATCCACGGATGTGGAAACCAGGGATACCAAGGGTCGACTGTATGTTTACTGAAAAAAAATACACTTATAAGTGGATCCACACAATTCAAACCTCTGTTGTACAAAGGCCAACGGTATTCCATGCCTTCTCTTCTTTTTGAATTTATTCAGTACAGCATTTTCAGGGGGAGGAGGGAGAGGCAAGGGTACTTCTACTTATTTTTTTAAAGATTTTATTTATTTATTTTTAGAGAGGTGCGGGGAGGGAGAAAGACAGGGAGATAAACATCAATGTGTGGTTGCCTCTCAAGAGACCCCCACTGGGGATGTGGCCCGCAACCCAGGCATGTGCCCTGACTGGGAATCGAACTGGTGACCCTTTGGTTCGCAGTCTGGCACTCAATCCACTAAGCCACACCAGCCTACTTTATTATCCCTGTTTCTTCAAAGCTCCTTTTTATATGTTTAAGTCAGTAACTTTCTCATTTGAAATGTTTCTCCAATATTTGGTAACCTTTTTTTGTTATGTTCATACTTAAAGTTCAGAGGCAATAATGCTGGTAGGAAAATCTGTGTATGTGGGTGAACTTCATAACAGGCACAGAAAGCTGGCTTTCATGGTTGTGGTGGTGTTTCCCAAAGGGCAGGTCTATAAATATTTTCTCTTTTTTGCATCTAAAGGAAAATATTAGTTGCAATTCAAAATTAAAGTTCTAAGAAGGAGCATCCATATTCTTCTTCAATAATATTTTTGAAAATACTTCTCATAAGTGTTTTATCTTTTCTGATCATACCAACTTTATTTTAGTGTATATAACTAAACAGTGGACCTTATAATCAGGGCTTCGTTCCTGTCACAGCCTAAATCAAGGGGAAAGAAGTCGAAGAGTAAAAGCAGTAGTTCTTTTAAAAGTTCAATTCTGAAACCTCTCAAATTCTTCGAGAGATATGATTTGAACAATATCTATTGTTGTTTGACGTTCTATTACTCCTTATCTAAGATGTTCTATTTGTCTTTTCTTTCTTAAAATTGTTTAAATTATAAATCTTCATGGTAGAAATTCAACTATATAGGTTAATGTTATTTTTATTATAATTGCAATAAATGATAGTTTACTTCTTTATTAATTTGTAGATTACTGTATTTCATTTCTCTATCTGAATTCATACGCTTATTAATGTATTTTAACCACACATATAAGAACTGTTTCCTCGGTGCCTACCAACACCAGATACTGTACTGGAGTCTGGGGATTAGCCTTCAGGGACATTCAAGTCTAATAGAGAACTCATGCAACAAATACAGTTTCTCACACTTGACTTGTAGAACTAGGATAAAACAAACAAATTTTCTTCAATAAGTACAGTAACACTTTTTCCCCACAGCACAACAAAAACCTATTAAGTACAAAATATCAAAAATGATTTGGAAGTAAATATCTAGAAATGAACTTTAAAACAACCCATACAATGTAGAATAAAAGTGGTCAAAGTGGACCACTTGTCTTGTTCCTGATTTTAGTGGGAAAGCGTCATCTGGTTTTGGGATTAGGACGATGCTGACCTCATAAAAAGAATTTGGGTGTCTTCCCTCTTCTTGGGTCTGCTGGAAAAGTCTAAGAAGCACAGGGGTTAGCACTTCTTTAAACGTTTTGTAAAATTCTCCCGTGAAACCATCTGGTCCGGGGCTTTTGTGTGCCAGGAGGTTTTGATTACTGCTTCAATTTCACTAGCTGTTACCGGTCTCTTCAGGCTTTCTGCTTCTTCACTCAGTTTTGGAAGATTAGATGTTTCTAGAAATTTGTCCATTTCACCCAAGTTTTCAAATTTCTTGGCATATAGTTGTTCATAGTAATTTCTTCCAATCCTTTGTAGTTCTGTGGTATCACCTGTAAGTTCTCCTCTTTCACTTCTGATTTATTTAGATTCTCTTTTCTTCTTGATGAGTCTGCTTAAAGGCCTGTCAATTTTGTTTATCTTTTCAAAGAACCAGCTCCTGGATTTATTGATCCTTTGAATTATACTTTTAGTCTCTATGTCATTTAATTCTGCTCTGATCTTGATCATTTCCTTCCTTCTACTCACACTGGGCTTTGTTTGTCATTGTCCGTCCAGTTCTTGTAGATGTAGGGTTAGGTTATCTATTTGAAATGTTCCTATCTTTTTTAGGTAGGCCTGTATCACTATGAACTTCCCTCTCACAACTGCCTTCACTGTGTACCTTAGGTTTTGGAGTGTTGTAAGTTCATTTTCATTCATTTCTAGAAACCTTTTGATTTCTCCCTTGATCTCATTATTAACCCATTCATTGTTTAATAGCATGCTATTCAGTCTCCATGAATCTGAATGTTTTTGAGTTTTTTCCTTGAGGTTGGTTTCTAGTTTCAGGCCCTTATGGTCTGAGAAAATGCTATAAGAAAAATAAAGTACCTAGGAATAAACCTAACCGAGGAGGTAAAACACTCAGAAAACTATACAATACTAAAGAAAGAAATTAAGGAAGACACAAATAAATGGAAGTATATACCATGTTCATGGATTGGACAAATTAACATAATCAAAATGTCCACACTACCCAAAGCAATTTATAGATTCAATGCATTCCTATTAAAATGCCAATGATATATTTCACAGATACAGAACAAACATTTCAAAAATTTATATGGAACCATAAATGACCCCAAATAGCCTCAGTAATTTTGAGAAAAATAAACAGTAGGAGGCATCACAATATCTGATACCAAACTATATTACAAAGTCACCGTAATCAAAACAGTCTGGTACTGGCATAGGAAAAGACACACAGACCAATGGAACAGAATAGAAAGCCCAGAAGTAAACCCATGTCTCTATGATCAATTAAATTTCGAAAAAGGGGGCAGGAGCATAAAATGGAGTAAAAATAACCTCTTCAACAAATGGTGTTGGGAGACTGGACAGCTACATGCAAAAAATGAAACTTGACCACCAACTTACACCATACACAAAAATAAACACAGGATGCAAAAAAGACTTAAATATAAGTCATGATACCATAAAATTCCTAGCATAGAACAAAGGCAGGAAAATTTCAGATATTCCACACAGCAATATTTTTACCGATATGTCCCCTAGAGCAACAGATATAAAGAAAACAATAAACAAATGGGACTACATCAAATTAAAAAGCTTCTGCATGGCTAAAGAAAACATCAGCAAAATGGAAAAGGAACCAACAATATGGAAAAATGTATTTGCCAATGATATCTTGGATAAGGGTTTGATCGCGAAAATATACAAAGAACTCACATGACTACACACCAGGAAGATAAATAATCCAATTAATAAATGGGCAAAGGACCTGAACAGACACTTCTCCAAGGAGGACATACAGAGGGCCCAGAGACATAAATACTAGCCATCAGAGAGATGCAAATTAAAACCACAATGAGATACCACCTCACACAGGTCAGAATGGCCACCATAAACCAATCAACAAACAACAACTGCTGGTGAGTTTGTGGAGAAAAGGGAACCCTAGTGCACTGTTGGTGGGAATGCAGACTGGTGCAGCCACTGTGGAAAACAGTATGGAATTTCATCAGAAAACTAAAAATGAAACTGCCTTTTGACCCAGCAATTCCACTGCTGGAATTATACCCTAAGAACCCTCAAACACCAATTCAAAAGAACTTACGCACCCCACTGTTCACAGCAGCACAATTTACAGTAGCCAAGTGCTGAACAGAGCTTAAGTGTCATCAGTAAATGAGTGGATCAAGAAACTATGGTACATTCACACCACGGAATACTACGCAACAGAAAGAAAAAAGGAGCGCCTACCCTTTGGGACAGAATGGATGGAATTGGAGAGCATTATGCTAAGTGAAATAAGCCAGAAGGCGAAAGACAAATACCATATAATCTCATGTATAAGTGGAACCTAATCAACAAAACAAACAAGTGAGCAAAATACAACGAGGGACATTGAAATAAAGAACAAACTGACAGTAACCAGAATGGAGGGTGAGGGGGATAATGGGGCAAAGAAGGGGAAGGGTTGTCAAGAAACATGTCTGAAGGACCCATGGACAAAGACATCTGGGGGAGGGGCACTGAAAGTAGGTAGTGCGGGGTGGGTAGGGTGGGGAAGATTAATGGGGGGGATGGGGACAAACGTAATTGAACAATAATAAAAGCAATTTAAAAATAAAAAATAAAAATAAAACATACAATACAAATTTTAAATTATAAATGCATTTGGAGGACTGGATGGCAATAAAACACAAGGTGGCCAAAAATTAAGACCCCAAGAATAAAAATACAATTTTCTTGCCTTTCATTTATTAATATTAACGTATTATGGATAAAATGTCTATAGTGATAAACAAATACAATTAAGACATATAAATAACTTATAATGGTGCCTGTTGAAGAGTAAGAAATTAAATATTAAATGCTATTAGTACACTACTACTACTACAACGGCTACTTCTACTTCCTTTTTATTGGGGTAAAATATAACACAAGAATTTCTATTTTAACCATTCATAATTGGACAAATGGTATTAAAACTACCCATGTTGTTTGCAACCATCAACACTATTTCCAAAGACTTTGAAAATCTCCAGCAGAGATCGTGTGCACATTAAGCAATAATTGCCCGTTCCCTTCAATCCACCTACTGGTAACCTCCAACCTTTTTCTGTCTCTATGGATTTGCCTTTTCTAAATATTTCATATACATGAAATCAAACAGTAGTTGTCCTTTGTTACTAGCTTATTTCACTTGGTATAATGTTTTCAAGGTTCATCTATGTTGTAGTATGTATCTAAAGATCATTCTTTTTTTGTGACTGAATAATATTCCACTGTATATATATATACCACATTTACTTATTCATCTCTTGATGGACAGTTGGCTTGTTTCCACCTTTTAGCTACTGTGAATAATGCTTTATACAAATATCTATTTCAGTCCCCATTTTCCATTCTTTAGGCATGTGCATATACCCAGGAGCAGAACTGCTGGGCCACACGGTATGATGATTCCATGTTTAATTTTTTGAGAAACCACCACACTGTTTTCTATAGCTGGTGCACAATTTTACATTCCCACCAGTAATTTGAAAAAGCTCCAAATCTCTCTATAACCTTTACCATATTTGTTACTTTCTGCTTTTTAAAAAATTATTGTCATCTTAGTAGTTGTTGAAATGGTATCTCACTGTGTTTTTTTTTTTGCATTTCCCTAATGATTAAACATGTTGAACATCTTTACAAATGCTATGTCTACTTCTGATACTAACTACTACTATTCCTTTGAACTATTACTAGTATTATCTTCACAAAAGGAAAATCATGAGAGCTCTTTTTGCAACTTAATAAGGGACTGTAGTAGAAAGTGTACTGGATTTGAGATTTGTTCATTGTCTGCGATTCTGCTGGAAATAGGGAGGCCTCTCCTCTCTGGGCTAGACATTATTTTATCACAATCAACTAGAAATTATAAAGTATCAAGAGAGAGCTTTGCCAAAAAGGTTTCAGCTTCGCTATATTCTATCTAAAAAAAAGTATAAAGCATATCTGGGGATTGCCTGTATTACTTCTCCCTTCTGTCTCAGTATAGAATTCCTTCACTGTCCAAAAGGTTCGCATGGCTTCTGATGGTGTGAGAGATGGTCAGTTCATCTTTGTGCACCTTATTAACAGGTCATTCCAAGGCAGGGATGTTCTGAACAGTTTCGTTACATACAGGCTGAAATTGAACCAGTGGCAACATTCAATCAAAAGACTTTTTCAAATATTTATAATTTCTACACAAAGAGAGGCTTTCAACAAAGTTTGCAAGACACAGACTGACAGCATTTTAAAAGTCATTATGAAAATTAACTGAAAACTATACAAGTACATTTCATCCAAGAAAGGTGAGGAGTTTGCTACATTTTACTTATGTAAAATAGTCTATGAAGATCTTAAAATTATATTGTAATTTTAGTAATTTTTTAAGCAAACTGGAGACACAAATGCAAACTATGGAGTTCCATTAATCACCCAGAGCAGATGCTTAATTCAAGGGTGTCAAGGATGGCGCTTAGAAACGGCCTGAAACGAACAGCACTCAGGGCAGGCTCTGCCGTTCCTCCCCACCCCGCTTAGGAAGGAATTCTTCCCAGTGAAAAACATGTGATGCAGACTCAAATATAAATATAGAGGTTCTGTGGTTTTTACTGATTCCTGTAAAAAAAAAAAAGAAATATAAAATAACTCTGTTTTTCCGGGAATGTGAGTCATAAGAGATAATGTAAACAGAGCTGATCACAATCACACGCGGATAGTTTCTGTACATTAAATGTTAGAATAAGCAGTCACGGATGCGCCTGTTCAGGTAGTTAGTTATCCATTTATCACAGGTCCGCAAGCTTCACATTGTTTCTGTGTGTGTGTGTGTGTGTGTGCATGTGTATGGAATGTATTCTTAATGCAAATCCAAGAAGCATCATCTCATACCTTCTACAAATCACAAACATTAAACAAGATCAAGTGATCTGGCAGAATAGTCTTAGATTACATGTTCATATATGCCTCCATTTAATCTGACTTGAAAGATGCCAAGTAAATTTAATAAACATCTTAGTATAAAGTAAGTCACAGACATTTCACCCATTCATGAGCCAATATATTAAATATTATTTGGAAAGAAAATCTAAAAAAGATAAACTATGAGATTAAATGTACTTAAAGTAGTTACCACAAGCCCAATAATATCAATAAACTTTTTTAAGTGAATAAAACAGAACTATAATATAAGTTATACTAGTTTTATTTCATCCAAATAGATATATTTCTAACAGGCATTAAAAAAATGTAAGCAAATAAGTTATTCACCCTTTTTAAATAAGTCATTGACTTAAGGGAGTGATATAAAGGAATAAAGCAAAAATTGGGAGACATATCAGCTTTATTAAAAATACAAGGCTAGCTTATATTTGCATAATGACATTTCTTCAGTAAATGCCAAAGATACATCACAATCCTGAATTTAAGCAGAGTATTTCTGCTTCAATCAGTTTCAAATGAAATAGCTTTTAAACATGCAACTTAATTCTGTTATTCCCCATTTGCCTAAGCACAGTGCAGTAAATTTATTTCAACAAAAGAGTAGCCTTCAAATGGGTATTTGAAATAAATGACCCATGTATATAAGATAATCCCTTCAGCAAGAAAGAAAAAAGAAACAGATTTATGCACACTTCATGAAAAGTATAACATATATAATTTGTGTCGCACTTTTCAGGAAACAATTTGATGGTGTACTTAATAGTTATAAAAATTTCTGTGGTCTGTCCTTCCTACTCCTAGACTTTTATCACCAGAAAGCACTGTGTAGCTAGCTCTGTTTTTCATGCTTGTCAATTTATAGCCTCCACTTTCATACTTTGCACAATAACATCCCTATGTCAGATATAATAAAACATTTTTCTAAAATCAGTTGACGAAGAAATATTCTAAATTATTGCAGACTTTTACTGTTCGTATTGTTGCTCCTATGTTGGACCTACAGTGTGTGTGTGTGCACGCACGCGTGTGCCTGCGTGTGCACGCGTATATATACATGAAAAAGAAAAAGTGTGGTAACAAGTGATAGGGGACGTGGGTGTCATGAAATGAATGAAATCATAAGATAGAAATGATTAAAATTGTTGAAAGAAATGGATTATCAGAAAAAATGGGTACTCACTGAATAAGGACAGTCTATCTAAGGTCTATAACACTGAAATAACATAATTGAATGATCTAACAACAAAGGTAATTACTAGTATAATTTTGAGCTGCCTAGGAAACAAAAACACATGTTAAGTAAGTTTATTAATTACTGTTAGCATATTTCAAAAACAGCATTAAGTACAAAAGAATACAAATGAATAAAATCAGTATTATGAAGATGTATATAGCAACATTCCTTATAAAAATGCAAAACTCAAAGCATTTTAAATGTTCAACAAGAAGGTATAATATAATAAACTATGATGTGTCAACTAAAAGTATCATGTCATTAAAATAAGTATAAAAATATGGATTGATACAGAATATGTTCACAAAATAAAATTACTTGAAGACATAAAATATTTAAAGCCATCATAGTTACTGTAACTACATTTATTATTGTTTGTATGTATAGATACCTATATGTGAAGTATGTATATTATAACCATACATAATATTATGTATATCTGAATAAATATTGAAAAGGATCATAAAAAAACCACTGTTTTATTGGGGAACTGGTGAACAAAATATTATTTTTTTAAATTCTTTAATTACTTTATCGTTGTTCAATTACAGTTGTCTGCATCCTCTCCCCTCCCCTCCTCCCACACCCTCCAAACTCACCTCCCTCCCCTGCCTCCACCCTCCCCCTTGGTTCTGTCCATGTGTCCTTTATAGTAGTTCCTGAAAACCCTTCTCCCCACAGTTCCCTCCCCCTTCTCCAGATATTATTTTTTAATTTAATATTGTTTTTATAAAAATGCAAAAGAAAAAGTATAGAACAAATTCACAGGATATGGCAGTAGATGTATAGGGATTGATCTATAGTGGAAAAAATAAATGAAGAGGACAAATATTTGCTTAAAATACTTACTAATTGAATACTCAAACATACATTTTTATCTACAACCTAAAAACAATTTTTAAAAACTGTTATAATGAAGCCCTAGGCAGGTGGCTCAGTTGGTTGGAGCGTCATCCCATACACCAAAGGGTTAGGGCATGCACCTAAGTTGTGGGTTCGTTGGGGCACATGCGGAATGCAACTGATAGTTGTTTCCCTCTCACATTGATGTTTCTCTCTCTCTCTCAAATCGATAAAAAATAGAAATCAACAAACCCTGATTCATTCAAAGTGAATTCTACCAAACATTTAAGAAAGATATACCAATTCTTTATAACTTTTCCAGAAGATATACATAAGCAAGAGTACTTACTTTTCTACTATCTCTGTTCTCTACGACCTCTTCTAGAAAATAGAAGCAAGAAGAGAAAATATTCTGAGGCTAACATCACCGTAACACCAAGCCCAGACAAAGACATTAAAACTACATACTAATAACTGCCAAGAACATACGTGCAAAAATTCTCAACAAAATACTAACAAATTGAATCCAAAATTTTATACGAAAATTATATACCATGATCAAGTGGGATAAATCTCAGATATGGAAAGCTGGTTCAGTATTCAAAAAACAATGTAATCCATCAATCAACAGATTAAAGAAAAACTACATGATCACATCAATACATGCAAATAAAATGTGACAAAATTCAACAGCCATTCACGATAAATAGTCTCTGCACCTATTAGTAGAGAAGACGCTCAAATTGATAAAGAACATTTACAAAACAACGTATAGTGAACACCATACTCAATAGTGAGAAACTTGAAGCTTTCTGGTTGGTCAAGATCAGAAACAAAACAAGAATGACCCCTTTTATAACTACCTTTCAACACTCTACTGAAAGTCCCAGCTAAGACAAAAAGATAAAAACAGAAATTGGAAAAAGAAATTAAGCTGTCTTTGTTCACCAATAAACGTGATTTATTTAGAAAATCCAAAAAAACTGATGACAGCAACAACTGGAACTAGTAAGTGACTAACAAGGTTGTAGGATACAAGGTTAATATACAAAAGTCAACCCCTGTCCTAAGCAGCAGCAACAAACAGTAGAACCTGAAATTAAAATCACAATACAATTTACATTAGCACCCCCAAAATTAAATAACTGGGTGTAAATCTGACTAATATGTACAAGATCTATATGAAGGAAATTACAAAACTCTGATGAAAGCTATCAAAGAACAATCAAATAAATAAAAGTATATTCCATGTTCACAGAAAGAAGACTCACTGTTGACAAGAGGTCAATTCTTCCCAACTTGATCCATAAATTTAATGCAATCTCAATCAAAATCCCAGCAAGTTATTTTGTTTTTGTGGATAGTGAAAATCTTATTTTAAAGATTATATGGCAAGTCCCCCCCCCCAAAAAAAAAACACCAGAATAGCCAACACAACATCGATGGAGAGCAAAGCTGGAAAACTAACGCCATCAGACTTCAAGACTTCTTGTAAAGCTATGGTGATCGGGACACTGGGGTACTGGCACAGAACAGACAGAAAGACCAATGGTACAGGAAAGAGAGTCCAGAAATAAACCCCTAGAGAGTCAACTAACCTTTGACAAAGGAACAAAAGCAACACAATGGAATAACGATAATCTTTTCAATAAATGTTGCCAGAACAACTGGGCATCCAAATGCAAAAATATGAATCTAGACACAGATCTTACCCACTTCACAAAAATTAACTCAGAAGGGATCACAGACCTACATGTAAAGGGCAACACATACAAACTGCTAGAAAAATTACAAAAGAGAACATCTAAATGACCTTGGGTATGGTGATGACTTTTTCGATACAACACCATAGGCATGATTCACGAAAGAAATAATGGATAAGCTGGACTTTATTAAAATTGCAAGCTTCCGCTGTGGGAAAGACAATGACCAGAAGATAAGAAGACAAGCTGCAGATGGGGGGAAAATATTTGTAAAAGACACATCTGATAAAAACTTGTTAATCAAAGTATACAAAGATCTTTTAAAAAATAAATAATGAACAAAGCAATAGAAAAATGGGCAAAACACCAAAACAGACACCTCACAAAAGAAAACAGACAGATGGAAAATAAGCATATATAAAAATATTCCACATCACATGTCATTAGGAAATCACAAATTAAAACAAGATACCAATACACACCTATTAGAATAGTAAAAAATCCAAAACGCTGCCACAAACGCTGATGAGGATGTGGAGCAACAGGGTCCCTTGTTCATTGATGGTGGAAATATAAATTAGTACAGCCACTTTGGAAAACAGTTTGGCAGTTTTTTTTAAAAAATAAAAGTACATATACTCTTATCATTTCATCTAGCAAAGTAGCTCTTGGTATTTATACAAGTGAATTGAAAACGTATGTCCACACAAAAACCAGCACACAGATATTTGTAGCAGCTTTACTCGTAATTGCCAAAACATGGAAACCAACAAGGTGCCTTTCAATAAGTGACTGTATAAATAACCTGTGGAATATTGACAACAGAGTATTATTCAATGCTAAAAGGAAATGCATTATCAAACCATGGAAAGCCATAGAGGAAATCTAAACATATAGCTAAGTGGAAAAGTCAATCTGAAAAGGCTACCTATGGTATGATTCAAAGTATCTGACATTCTGGAAAAGGTAAAACTATGGAGTCAGTAAAATGATTAGTGGTTGCTAGGACTCGGGTGGAAGGAGGTAAAATAGGTGGAATGCGGAGGATTTTACAGGGCAGTAAAAATATGCTTAATAATACCCCGATACTATGGTGGATATAGATCATTACACTCTTGTCTAAACCGTAGAATGAACAACACCAAGACTAAATTGTAATGTAAGTTATAGATTTTTAATGACGATGATGTAACAATACAGGTACTTCTGCTGATGGTGAGGGAAGCTGTGCATGTGTGGGGTGGGGGCTACATGGGAACACTGTACTTTCTTCCTAGTTTTGCTGTAAATCTAAAGCTGCTCTGAATAATAAAGTTTATTTAAGGAAAAATATAGGCCAAATTAACAATAAGAATCTAACTATATGCTGTTATAGTAGTCACGGCTAAGCCCAGAAAGACTGATGAGTAATCAGTCTTAGTCGTATTTGTATCAACAACAGACATCAGGCAAAACGCATTCTCAGAATAAAGACACCACTGCAAAATGATTCTAGAAGGATAGAACGAATACAAATTTCTATACACGTAATAGCACAGTCTCATAACATATAAAGCAAAAGTTGACAGAACTGCAAAGAAACCCGACAGTTCCCTTATCAGAGTAGGAGATTTCAATGCATTTCTCTTAATAATCAGTGGATCGAGCAGTGGAAAATCAGTACGGTGAAGTACAATCTGAACATAAGTCACAGGCTTGACTAATAGATATATATGCAACATGATCCCAATAGTAGAATACACAATGTTTACATGTATGTATTATAAGCACACATGTGTGGACTCTAAAAGGGGCCACACACTAACCCCAACAAGCTCAGGGGAAGCCTGCAGGGCAAGGCTTTGCAAACTTCGAGGCCAAAAGTAACCTCATAAGAGAGCCTGAACATAAAAATTCCAACTAGAAAGCAAGTCGTGGAGGATGGTCACAACCTAGGCCATTATCTTCCTTGACAAATGACAATCATTACCTTAACTGAGCCCGTCTATTGTCTTTTTGCATCTAAGATAGCACACCTTTGGAAAGTTACAGTATCTCCTTTTCCGGACTCCTCAAGGCACAGCCACCAGCACCAGGGCAGGGGACCCCGGAAGCTGGCATTATCATCTTGTTCTCCCACACAGCATCTCTGTGTGCTGTGAGTACTGACTATCCTCTACCCACCAATGGAAAAGTAAGTGTCTCTCCATTTTATTTTGTATCCAGTCCCAGAGATTTCCCTGCTTTGCTTTCTCCTGTCACCTTAATCAATCACCAATGGATTTCATGTAACCCTCCATCACTCCGATGTATAAAATAAGTTGCAAAACTGCTATTTTCCAGAGCATTTTCTCAATCCCTTGAAATTTTACTTCCCAGCAGTTGTCATTAGTTTGGCTCAAATAAACTCTTAAGAATTCTTGACAGGCTTGGACATTTCTTTTGTCAACTCATGGACCATTTATAATATTTTGCCAATTAGTGGGTCCTTTTCACAATTAAAGATTCAGTGTCATTTAAATATTATCTCTGACCATAATATAATAATTAGGAATCCATATTTAAGAGAGATTGAAAAATGTCATACTTAGAATCTTAAAAATTCTAAACGTAACTTTACAGCAAATTAGACACACTTGTTTATCACAGTCGACTACAGGACTGAGCAACTACAGGATGTCCTCGTTTCGGGCAGTGTTTCTCCTTCCACAGAGAACTGAGGGGCGGGGGAATGAAGTAAGTTTTACTGCAACACCTAAGTATGTGCTTAATTACTGAGAAATTCACTGATGGAATATCCTCCCTGTAATGGAGTTCATTATCCCTTATATAGTCATCTTTAATGATATTTTATGTAGAAACATTTAATTGAATCTATACACAACTTTTTATGTTTCTTTCTAATATATACACAATTTCTTTACGGGAAATTCAATGAAATATCTAGTTTTAAATAATGTTTTATGTCAATAAATATAGCAGTAGAAGTCAGATTCCTATTCCAAACACGAGCTTCTGTAAGGCTGTAAACATACCTGCTTTCACAAATCCCACAAGGGCGTGCTCGGAGCGACGCTGACAAAGCAAATGCACCCCAGACATTCAGGTTGTTGTTTCCATTCGCTGTATTCAATGTGCCAACACACTCATTTTTACTATTGTTTCCCTTTATTCTATTTCCACCCCTTCGTTTTTGCCTCTTCAAAACCATCAGTTTGTCCTTTTTGTCCTGCCTTGGCCTTTATAAAAATCACAAAACAAGGCTGTGTATTTAACATTATGTTTTTTTAATTATGTTTTATTGATTATGCTATTACAGTTGTCCTGATTTTCCCCTTTATCCCCCTCCCTCCAGCAACCCCACTCTCTCAGGCAATCCCCCCACAATTGTTCATGTCCATGGGTCATAACACTAGGGTTTTTAATCACATCATTTCCTCTTACCAATAAAAATAGGTATTATAATTTAAGCTTAAAATCATACACATCTGTAAATTATTAAACAACATTTGTAATAGACTTCCTAAATTACCTTACTGAGACAGCCATTTAAATAATACAAATTTGAAAGCTAGAAAAGAAATTTCTGGCAAAATATACCACATAGAATGAAATTATTTGGTATCAGTAATGTAAAACAAAAAGTTTTCACTCAAAATTTCTACTTAATATATCTTAAAAATACTTGTATAGATTGACTACAAAGGACCTGAGGGAATTTGGGGGATAGGAGGGTGAAAAACCCTTTTTCAAATCTTGATTTAGATAGCAGTTACAACACTAAGTTTCAAAATCAAAAAAGTGGCACACCTGAAATGGGTAGATTTTACTGTATATGATTTATGCCTCAATAAACAAAAAATATACATACATTATATGTAAGTTATTTTTGAACACAGACTGTTTCTGTGTACTTAGAATACACTTTCTCTTTAAGTCAAAAGCCAGTCTTTCAAGTCCCATCAAAATTTGACCTCTTTGAACTGGTCCCTAGACACTCAGGAAGCAAGTCCCGCCCCCTGACCTGTGACCCCACAGCAGTCTGTTTCCATCGCTGGTGTGTTGTTTTTTATTTTGTGTTACAATTCATTTTCATCAGTCTCCCAAAATAAGTCTAATACTTTCTTAAAGGCAGAGAATGCTCTTATATTTTAAAAAAACTTAAAATACAGTGCCTAAATTACTAAAAGCTCTCAATTTAAGTTTATGGCACTATAGATACTAGTGTTCAAGAGAAGTTCTACCAGTTATTAAAATGACTGCTTACAGATAGCTTTAAAAAAAGAGTATTGAAGTAATATCTAACTCTGATAACAACAGGCAACTGTCTTTTTCTGAACTATGATGAAAGAAAAAAAAAGCAGTGGTCACCTAAAAACTGTACACAAATATTATTGGGACACTAATTAAATAACTCTCCTAAGTGCAACCTGACCGATGCTTTAACAAGGTTACAGCTTGAACCACACTCATCGTCTGGTTTGCAAGATTTCCTGCTGGACATCAACACCAACCGCTCGTTAGCCCAAAACCACCCTGGGAAATAGCTGTGGCTGAGATTTACACAGACCAGTAATGGACTAAATTGCCGGTTCAGTTGAAAAACAGGTCATAAGCATATATAACATGACAGAAATTGACAAGTCAATAAAAAGAATTATATATCAGACTCCCAGCCCCACTCCTCAAAATCTAGCTGAGAGTTTTAAGACTCTGAAGTTGTTGGAAGACTTAAGAAAGGTCTAACAATTTTCTCACACAAACCTTATAATTAACATGAAATGCAGATTTGGAGAATAACATCTTGGGAAAACTTATCACATTTTTAGTATCTTTTAAGTAGGAAATAAAGTAATCCCATCAAACACTTTTAACATATTTTCTTAAAGATTATACATCCATCTAAAGGGGAAAAAAAGTGTAGGAAAAAATGCCCCCTTCTCTTTTCTATGCAAGATTAACATATTCCATAGATGAGAAGGATCATTTCTTCAAGCAGATCATTTTGTTTTCTACAGTCACATAAAACACATATTCTAAAATACAACACACTCACTTCCTTCTCAAATAAACTTTATTTCTATGAAGTATATGAGGGCACACAAACACTGTAAATGATGAGTGAGCACATTATGTAATTCAAAACACAAAATTAAGTACTAAGATGAATAAAAGACAGGATGCTTGGTAAAAACCAATAGAATATTCATAAGGGTTTAGTCATGGACCTGATCACTTCATAGAAAGGACCAGTAGTTTTCAAATTCTTTTCTGCAGAGAACTAGACATCCCATCCCCACTTCAACTAGAGTCACTGTGACTTTATTAGTCTTAATCATAAGGAAAGTTTTCAACAGATGCTTTTAATCTAAGGAAGGTATTGGTGGATAAAACAAATTTATAAATTGGATAATAAAAACATATATTCACACTTCTGCTTTCAGCTCTGACATGTAAAGAGCTGGGAATGTCACTCCAATTCTCAAGACAAATAAAAAGCTGGACCAGCCAAGACCAGTGATGTGCCTCAGACCCGTCAGAGAACTATTACCGGGCCAGCGGCCGCCCCAGAATCTGCAGAGACAGGAAAACCCAGTGAGACACAGCCAAGATCTTCTGACCTGGAACAGAACTGCTGGAGACATAAACTGATAAGGACGCTGAAATGACAAGTTTGAGGAGCTGCTGGAGGCTGAGTGAGGGGAGGTCTGAGAGTAAGGACCCTTGAGGGCTGATATCACAGGGCAGTGGTTCTTAAGCGGTGCGCTGCCAGAATTATGTGAAACATGCACTGCCTGACTATTTACTCAGGGGCACTGACCTCTTTTCCCTAAGACTATAAAATAAAAAAAAAAATGACAAAAGCCAGCACAGCAATAGCCATCCAATGTGAATTAATCAAAATTACACAAGTTTTTTGTCAGATAAGCAAAAATATAAATTTGTTGGTGTGCTACAGAATTTTAGTAATTAGCTCATATATGCCATGAGATAAAAAGAGGTTGGAAATTGCTGTCACAGAGTGTTTTCCCTACACTCTTATGACTTTCCCTGCCTCCCCCCACCACCCCTCCCCGACCCAAAGATCTGATCAGGATCTCAGTGTGAAAAGCCAAAAATTTTCCCCTCATGGCTCTGCCAAAGGGAGTAGAAAAAGTAACACTGCATATTATGCTCAGAGCATTATCAATAACAAAGGCTATTCTGTCAATGAAAAAACTTTAACAAAACCTTATAAAACCTTCCTCCTGGGGGAAAGGCATTATCAAGATTCCACAGCCTCCTCCAGCCATCTTGTCTCTTACAAAACTGTGGGTGGGGGGAGCCAAGAAACACTTATGAAGGACTGAACCCACTAAGAGACAAAGATTTTGTCAGAAGATAATAGCATGCTTCCCTTCCCCAACACCTTATGACCAAGCCAGCAGGGTGCTCATGTAACTGCAGAACAGCAGAAAGAGCTGTAAGATGCAGGCTCCACCTAAGCAGAGCTGCCTAGGGAAGCCAAAGACAACAGAGCAGAGGGAAACAGAGACTCGGGAATCTTAATCCTCTGGGGCCTTACAACGGGAAACATTAAACACAGCCGCTCACTCCTGTCCAAATAACAAATCTCTCCACGAAAAGCCTTTTACCTCAATTCCTATTATATAATATAATATAATCATATTTTGAGGTATAACTGCATATAACATTATATTACTTTCAGGTATACAATGTAATTAATATTTGTATATATTGCAAAATGATCTTAATCTCATAAACATTTGCCATCATACATGCTCACAAAGTCATCTATTAAAAAATTATAAGGCATGCTAAATGTCTAAAACGGTCTGAAGGAACAAAGAAAGCATCAAAACCCATTGTACATATGACAGATTTTGAAATTATAAGACTGGAAATTTAAAATAAAAATAACATGTTGAAGAATCTAATGGAAAAAGCAGATAACATGCAGCAATTGATGAATAATATATAGATGGTAACTCTAGGGAAGAATCAAAAGGAAATGTCAGAAATCAAAACAAAAAGGAAGAATGCCTTTGACAGGGGCATCAGTGGAGTCAACCGAACCAAGGAAAAGAATCATGAAAATAAAGACAGACAATAAAATCTCCAGAGACTGAAGTGCAAAGAGGAAAACAAAACAAAAACACAGACCAGAACAACAAGAACTGTGAAACAATTTAAAAAGGCATAATATATGTATAACATTTGAAGTAATAAGATATATTTGAAAAATAAGAAATATTTGAAAATGAAAATGATATATTTGAAGTAATAATGGCCAAGAAGTTTCTAAAATTAGTAACAAACATCAAACCAAAGATCCAGGAAGTACAGAGAAGACCAAGCAAGATAAATAGTAAAAAACTTACACCTATGTGAATTGGACTCAACGGAAAATCAAAGAAAAAGGGAAACTGAAAAAAGCCAGAGGAAAAAACCAAAAAGTTGTAAATAAAATGACTTGTAAGAGGAAAAGGATAAATTTTACAGTAAACTTCTCTTGAGGAAACCATGCAAGCTAAAAAGTGGAGTGAAATATTTAGTGTGAAAAAAAAAAGAAGAGCAGAGATCTATCATATCACGTAGTAAGATTCTACCATGCAGTAGTAAAACACAGTAAGAAAAACAGGATGGTACAGATGAATGAACGGGACACAATACAGAGCTCAGAGACAGACCCATGTAATACATAGGAACTTAATATGGGATAAAGAGGTGCCACAAAGCAATGTGTTAAGCGTACACTGTTTGTTAGTTCAGTGGTTCTCACACTTCCCTGTGTATCAGAATCACCTGGAGTATTTAAGCGCCCGAGAGCAGAGTTTCTGATTCAGTAGTCTGGGGTAGTGCTAGAGATGCGCATTTCTAACAAGCTCCCAAGTGATACTGGTATTGAAGCTTCTGGTCCCAAAACTGTACTCTGAAAATGCCCCCTTAGTATCATCAGGAGCTCAGCTGAACTGGAAAGAGTAAGCTCTTGGCTGTGGGAATTGCTGACTAAGGCACAACGAGCCAAAATGAAAGAGGCAGAGAAGCCTTTAATCACTTACTGTATAAGCAAGTGGTGGAAAACCTGAGAAGCACTGACTCCTCGCAGCTCTGCCGCGCCCCCCATGGAACTGCGCAGGGACGCAGGTCAGGGGAAGTGCGAGTGACCTCTGCCGCGGGACCCTGAACAAGAGCCTCGGGCAGTTTTATGGACCCTCAGATGGCGGTTGGAAAGGCAGGCGGGAGGAGAGTGGGAAGGTACTGGAATACTGAGTAAGAGCAGGGAAAAGTACTTTTAAGGTTTCTCCCTCGTCCTCCCAATAAGGAGCCCTAAGCAGAAACGCCTCAAGAAGACCTCTGCCGAAGGTCTCAGACAGAGAGCGACAGAAATGTGGACCCCGAGCCAGGAACGCAGCTGTGGGAAGAGCATGGCAGCCGGCGGGGCCTGAGCACTTGGACGCGACTCCCTGCAGGCTACAGTCTACGGACAGTTTGCCGGGTCTAGTGAGGGGAGAGCAGTTCTTCCCTGAAGCTCGCTGAGTAAACCTTTGCAATTGCCTACAGTCCGGCCTGGAAAATCACACACAGGTTTTTCAACAGGCGCTGCTCTGTATGCTGCTAGGAAAAGTGGCTCATTTTAGGGAGGAACATACAAATGGATACTGGATCTTTATCTAACATTACATACAAAGTTAGACTCTACAGAGACAAAATACAAATATGTAAAATATAAAATGACAAAGTTAGTAAGAAAAAAATGTACAGGTAAGCCTTTGGCTATAAGGATAGTGAAGGAATCCTTAAAGAAACTTTGTACAAACCCCAAGGCAAAAACTGAAGAATCAGATTACATCAAAATTAGGGATTTTTGTTTAGTAATAGACACTAAGAACAAAGTTAGTATTCTATTTACAGATAAAGGAAATTCATTGTGTAAAACCCTCTGGGGATTAATATTTAAATGTACAAAGAACCCTGCACATTGACACAAAATATAGATTAACCTCAATTTTAAAAAGATTAATGAGTAGGCAATTTATTGAAAAGGTACTCTCTGAAATTAACGATTTTATGAAATGAAATGCAAATTAAGACTGAAGCATCACTTATTAAAAGAGTGAAAATCAGAAGCTGGACAATGTCAAGTCTGTGGGGGATGTAGGAATCTGAGTAGTGCTGGTAGGACTGTAGGCTGTCACTGCCGTTCTGGAGAACAAATGGGCAGTATCTAAATAAATGCATAGCCTGTCATACAGCAATTACCTTATTGGATGGAGATGATCAGCAACTGATAGACAAATGGATGGAAAACCTTTTTGTTTTTCCCTTGCACTAAACTGTAAGAACACATAAAAGTTATTGGGCTGGTGAAGCATTAAAAGTCTACTAGCTCATTATGGGAGAGTAGGTAGAAAAAAATACAGTGGATTCATTCTATGGAGTCTACAATTAGCAAAGTGAATTAGATTTACACATAGTAACAGACAGATGTTAAAACAGGAATCATGCACACATGGCAACAATGTTGGATTTATGAGCATAATGTTAGTGGATTTTACAAGCATAGACCATAGTGGGAAAAAGTTGCAAACAGAATGATTTCTATACATAATACCATTTTTGTAAGATAATAAATGCACACAATATCCCAGAGATTGCAAAATAAGGACACATATTAAAATTGTTCTCCCAATGACAGGGAAGACAGGATAAAAATTGGGGAATAAGAATAAAAATTTCATGTATGTACACACACACACAGAGGTTTTGCAAGACCCAATAGAATCACATGCCATGAACTGATGAACTAAGGTTAAGTCGGAAAAGATTACAATTATCCAGATAAAGTAAAAGACAGTACTACTGACAACAAACCCAAGAGGGAGAACTCTCAGTGGAAACAAAAACCACATTTTGCAAAACACAGTTGAGTCACAAAATAAGTACAATGTGCCAGACCCAGCCATGATGTGCAGAGCAGACGATCTGAGGTCAAATCTTTTAACAACACTCCACTCAGGTCCATGTGCCTTAAGATAAGACCACAGAAAAAAAACTAGTCTAACAGCAACTTTAGACAAACTCATGTGTTCTAAAGATCACAGATTGTTCCAGTTACTTTTTAAATACATTCTGATGAATCTCTGCAGACCATTCTATGACTAATTCTAGCCCCCAAATCCTGTAATATCCTTCCCTACTCCCCCTTTTAAAGACGTTCACAGTTCCCTTGGTATATATTATCCCTTGTGCAGCAGCCTTAGAAATCAAACTTTGTGAGGCTGCAGGTGGGTTCCTGGCAGCCTCTGATTTATGGGCTTTCGCAGTGCAGCACCGTGGGCTAAACGGAAGGAGCTGCAGGGAACAGCTGGAGGCTGCGGCCACTATGAAGCCTTCCATTTATTCCAGGTCCTTTTTTGACGCGGAGGAGAGATAAAAGGATTACTATTTTGGGCACAACTCAAACTCTTCTTACAGCTCTGTTCTAGGTAGTCTAATCTATTTGTTTAATGCCAGTAACATCTAAAGTGAAATATAAATATAAATATATAAATATAAATATTAAATATAAATATAGATGTTACTGGCATTTGTTTAATGCCAGTAACATCTAAAGTGAAATATAAATATTAAATAAAAGTAAAATGCTGAGAGCACACATATGTTACATAATGTAATTGTACATGCTTTTTTTATATATGCTACTTATGGCAAATCTGGTAATTTCATAATCTGAACTTCAATCGTCACTTTGCCTATTATTTTCCCTTTCATACAATCATGTGATGCAGGATTTATAATAATGGTTAAGTCATGATGGGGATAAATGGAGAGCTCATAATTATGTACAAAAAATTTTTTTGCAATAAGTAATGGATCACCATTTCTTGAAACAGACCTTAAAAGCAGTGCAAATGACGAGAATTTAAATGCAGACTATTTCCGAGCTTGATTTAGGTAACTCTTGAGGCCACCGCAACAGTGCTGGGCTTTGAGCATACAAGCGATAAAACTATGTGTCACCCACCATCACACATCTGATTCACGAGCTTTAACTGTGAAATACCTAAAACAATAAACTGCTGTCCAATCTGAACTATTAAATTGCTTAGATGACAGAGAATCCATTAAGTATAAAGATCATTCTCAAGTCTCCTTTTCATCAAAATTGTTATCGTTTACAACAGAACATACGCTATTTTAAAAATCTCAAAGAAATTTAGTGGGTAGATACATTTTTTACAATAAGCAGTTGTTTTACTATTAGTTCTGCCATCTGTTTTCAATACTTTATCTTCTATAAGCTAATAAAAAGTATTTCATGAGAAATTGTTTCTACCCAAGGAATTAATTTTCTTCACAGTGGATATTTTAAAGAAAATGTTAATCTTTCTGAAGGAAAATATCTAAGGTATTGGTTTATAGAAATAAAATCATGTTTTTAAAAAAGTTTTCGGTGTAAAGATAGAAATTGTTTTTGTTTTCTTAGTATATTTTATTGATTATGCTATTACAGTTGTCCCATTTTTTCTCTCCTTTATTCCTCTCTGCCCTGCACCCCGCTCCCTCCAGCATTCCCCCTCCTCCTTAGTTCATGTCCGTGGGTCATACATGTAAGTTCTTTGTCTTCTCTATTTCCTTCCTATTCTGAATCCCCCCGTCTATTTGTACCTACCCATTATGGTTCTTATTCCCTGTACCTTTTCCCCCATTCTCCTCCCGCTGTCTCCCTGCTGATAACCCTCCATGTGATCCCATTTCTGTAGCTCTGTTTCTATTCTAGTTGTTTGTTTATTGTTTTTATTTTTCATTTTATTTTTTAAACATTCCCTCTAAGGATTGGAGTAAATGGCCCAACAATATACGAGAATAAAATATTTTCTTATTATGTCCTTAAATATAGTAAAAAGTATTTATGTATCTACACAGATAAGGGAATTCTAAGGCAAGAATGAGGAAGTCAGCTATGCTCATGCCCATGTCCAGCTGGATCTCCATTCAGCAAATGCCCAGTAAATGCAAATTAAACTCCGTTTCTACAATCGCAAAATCTTAGGGCCAGAAATGAACTTAAAGAATACTTAATCTTACTTCAAACTTTAAGATAGGTCATTTATTTCAAGTAGTTACATTAATTCTTCTTCAGACTACGTTTTTATGTCCCTTCAACCCTATATCCACCGTCGTTGAATATGTTCCAATTTGAAAATAATCTTTTGAAAATATGACACCTAGTACTAACAGGAATTAACTGATGTAAGTTCAAAGAGTAGAACTCCACTCTTACATTTCTCCCCCTTAGGAAAGGTGACTTCAATTACATCAAAGTAAAATTACATTAGTTCTAAATATCTGCTTTTGAAACTTACTAAATAAAACCCCTAAATGTTCAATACACGTTATAAGGCTGAATTGGGCTCCTCGTCCTCTATTGATGCTTAAGTTTTAAATATAAAAGGCTAATATTTATTCCTTTTGAATTTTACTATGGATATAGCTGAACTACTTCAGCCTCTAAAAAATGTTTTAAATACAACTTCACATCATACACAAATGTGAAAAAACCCTTTCTGTGTTTTCATTGAAATCATTGATAACGCGGAACAAAATAAGGATAACCATAGTACTCTGTGGCATTTCACTATAAACTATTTCTCTAAGTGGACATTAATCCACATATTTATATATTTGGTGTGGCCACTTAGCCAATTACTTATCTAATGCCCTTTCTCTCAAATATTTCATACTTTTGTTCACAATGATCTTGTGAGAGACTTTATTTGTTAGAGCTTAGATAATCTTCACCTGACTGACTCGCCGAGATTCCAAAAGTGTAAATTCAGCCAGACAGTGTTTTCTTAGCAAATCAGTCTGGTTCCAGAGGTGACCACTCTTTAGTAGTCCACCTGGAGTCATGCCAGGAACCATCATTACAATCACAAGCTCGTGAACATTCTTCTTTAAAGTTAAGAGTACTACTCCATTTTCATTCTAGGGTACTTAGCCCCCCCCCGCCCCCCCTTTTTTTAAATCCTCAAAAAATCACAGGCCACGTTCCACTGTTTTCATTTGTAAGCTCCTTTCCCGCAGTTCGCCAGCACAGGCAGGTGTCTACCTGTCACCAGCAGGCTGGGGCACAGCAGCAACCTCTTCACACTCTCGGGCTTCTGTTTTCCTTGACATGTGCTCTGTCAAAAAACAGTGGTCTCTGCACTGACAGAAAGTTGTAAAAGGATAAACACACACACACACAGCAATCAGAGAACAAAAGTAAAATTACACAGGAATCAGGAACTTCTAACTTCTCCTTATCATCATTGCAACTTTATCCCCAAGCAATAAGTAGGGCTGTTCTTTCTGGGGTTTTCTTCTTAAGGCAAACATTACATATATTATTTTAAATGAGAATGATAATCTGCCTATTTTCTCAAAGAATATAAAAAGAAAAAGCAAATAACCTTCTTATTATTTTCTGGGTAGTGGGTTTTAATTTACGATTTCACTTCTTTATTCACTCTCTTAAATTTATTATATATGGGGAATAAAGAAAGGTGAAGTATGTGGTTAGAGAGAAAAATAATTTTATGGCTAGCCATAATCTGCCAACATATCAGTATATACATTTGGGACAATAATTAGCAGGTAATAAAAGGTGTTTTTTCTGGCAGATAACTGGTCTCAAGGTACACTTTTTCTGCCTGTTTTATGAGAATGAGACTCAAGTGATCCTGATGGTATGTTAAGAATGGATTAAAATAATAACACCGCAACTATTATACAAGTAATAAAATTAGGGTTGTTACTGGTTTAAAACTAAGTAAAAAGAAAATGTAGCAAGTAAATATCTATCATTAATTCTTGTAAACTTTGGATTTTCACCCATTACCCATATAACTGTATGAAAAATTATTACCAAAACTTGATTAATTAACATAACTGAATGAATTCTATTTGAATTTAGGAGAAAACTAACTTTGACTATTTAGATATAATAACAGCACTTACTTTGGGATATATACAATAGAGACAGCCAGAATTCCTCAATATCTAATATACACATTAATGAATATGTCATAAGATTTAAATACATATTTGGCATGTCCTAAAGCAACAGAAGTGAATGAGTCCCAGATGTAAACGCAGCCTTCGTTCACTTTCTCAGTGGCTATATAACAAGCTAACCACAACTCGGTAGATGAATAGAGTATGTATGTATAGAAAAGCGTTACAAAGTTCTATTTTTTTTATACTTTATTGTTGTTCAATTACAGTTGTCTGCATCCTCTCCCCTCCCCTCTCCCTCCCCCTCCAATCCCACCTCCCTTCCCTGCCTCCCTCCTCCCCCTTGGTTCTGTCCATGTGTCCTCTATAAGAAAAGCGTAACAAAGTTCTTAAGCATCCTTAAAAAGTCACAATAATCTCAAAGATGAGAAAAATAAATAAAATGTTACAGACTACATTAGACAGGATTTTCCACAGAAACAGAACCAATGGACTACATGGAGATGGAGAAAAAGGGAAGTAGGAGAGAGAGAAACTTACTTGAAGAAATTAGCTCATGGTATTGTAGAAGCTAGCAAGCAGCCATAGCTTAGGCCAGGCTGGAAATTGACAGGACTTCTATGTTAGAATATTAAAGAAGGATTTCTTTTTTTCAGGAAACCATAGTATTTTCTCTTAAGGCCTTTAATTGATTGGATGGCGTCCATCCTTAAAGTCAAGTCATTACAAACATTAATAAAATCTACAAAATACCTTCACAATAATATCTAGACCTAAGTTTGACCAAACAAACACCACAGATAGCAAAGTTGATGCATAAAATAAACCATCACAAAAACCTAACGGGTTTTACTTGTCAAATTATAGGTTAAAAAACTTGTTAGTAGAAGGTCAGTGAATGAGTATCTTCTTGTGTTGCTTATTATCTATAAATTGGTACACATGGAATTTTTTAAACATATATTACAAGGCCTTGAACTGTTAATAATAACAACAAAAGTTATGTCCATATAATTAACTTCTAGGCATCTTTGCTAAAGAAACAATGAGAAACTCATTTTCCCTTGTTTAATGCATTAATGCTTTAGAACTGAAAATCAAACCTTTGTGGGAGGGTAGCACTTAGGTAGAGATTGGGGGAAGGGAGGTAATATATGAGCTAAATTAGTCATTGTAGTACGGTGTATACTGGAAAAAAATGGGAATAAGCTCCCTACATTAGGAACCTTAGTACGTAACCATCAGTACAAATTAGTTTGAGAACTAAAAATATGAAGGAGAAAGACACACACATACATCAAAACTAAATTATTCCTAAGGAACCATTTAGCTGTTATTTCAAAAGGCATCTCAAGAAATATGATTTGAAAAAATAAAAAACATGGGACCACCATTTCTACACTTTACATGGCTTCACCTATTAATGATATCCCCTTTTAGTGTTTGGTTTTTTTTTTTTTAATAGCATTTCATCATACTAAGCTGCCTGTGGCCCTGTGAATGTCCTGTGGTAGACCTGAATGCTCGCCACCAAATATTTCTAATTGAGGGATACGGGATGACTTTCCATCTATTTAGGTTATCTTTAATTTATTTCAGCAATGTTTTGTAGTTTTGAGTATACAAGTCTTTTACCCTGTTAAATTTATTGCTATGCATTTTATTCTTTAAGTTGATATTTTAATTTGTTTTGCTTCTTTAATTTTTTTTTGGTTGGTTCATTGCTGGTGTATGGTAGCACTACTGATTTTTGTGTGTTAATCTTTTAACCCACAACTTTGCTGAATTCATTATTTAGCTCTAGTGTTGGCTATATTTAACAAGAAATTATTCAGTATTTTTAAAAATGATAGGTTTAGTATTTAGTACTGAATTCACAAGAAAAAGATAATTTATAAGCAATAAATTACAATAGAAAAAGTTCATAAAACTGAGACTTGCAGAGATGACCATCTTCCCAACCTCCATTAATAAAAGAAACAATTGAGAAGACCTTGGAGGAACAAAGACTAACTAAATTCAACTTTGCCACAAGTATTAAAACAAGTGGTAAAGTGCGCAGCTATAAAAAGAAGGAAATTTCACCTTTTGTGACGGCATGGCTGGGCATGGAGAGTGTTGTGCTAAGTGAGACAAACCAGTCAGAGAAGGTCAAATACCGTATGACCTCACTTATATGTGGAATTTAATGAACAAAATAAACTGATGAACAAAATAGAAACAAAGGCATGGATACATGAACAGACTGATAGGTCTCAGAGGGGAAGGGGGAAGGGCGGCACTGGATGAAAGAAAGTGAAGGGATTAGCCAAAGAACACGTATGGGTCACACGCAGACACAGATGATGGTGTGGTGATGCCAGAGGGAAGAGGGGGATGCTGGGTGGAGAAGGGCAAAGCGAGGGAGAAGGGGGACATCTGTAAAAGTGTCAACAATAAAAATAAAGAAGAAAAAAACCCAAGTGTATGTCAGCCATACTCATTGTTAACTCAACCGGTTAAGGTGTTTCCAAGCAAAGACCTGATAAGGCTGTGATTGTATGCACTGTATATACTTTCATTTGGACTAAGCAGTTTGGGAGAAGGAGATCATTGGGATTTCTTTAAGCCAGGTTTGATAAATACAGTTATTTTTAACCAGGAAAAGAGAGAGACATGGACAGACGAGCATGAGGGCAGAAAGCATATAAACACATTTGATCTAGGGAGCAGGTCTCTGAAACAGCTGTGGGTTCGGTTTGCCTTTACTAAATGAAGCTGATTATAATCAAATAGATAAGAAGCTAAAAGAACCATTCCCCAGAACTGTGATGATCTGCTACCTAAAATGACCCATGGCTCCCAATTCTCTGCAGACAGAAAGCCTACAGAAAAATGGTATATTCTCCAATATTAGATTAGATATAGCCAACAAAGATACCAAAAAATTTAAAACCTTCAAGATCATAAAAAACAATGGACTAGAGACCCTGTTCCTAAACCCTGAAAAGAAAATCATGGAAAATCCAAGAGCAAACCTATCGCCATGGCAGAGATTCTCATTTAATCTGTCCTTTGAAATTTTAGAATTGCTACGTACTAATGATAGCTGTGCATCTCGGATTTTTAACACTTGCAACTGCGTGATTACATGCCCTACCTTTGCCTCACCACTGTACACTAGATCTGCTGTAGGTAAACAGCATGTATTTTAGTTTCTAGTTCTTCAGGGCAAAAAGAACTATGTATCTGGACCTGATCGTGTAGAAACTGCAGCACATCGCTCACCACTGACCATCCAGAAATCTGGACTTTTGAGTTTGAGGCATTAGCTGGCTAGATCTTTCAGATTTTCACGCACAGCAACAGGATAAGCAAATTTGCCTGTGAGATGGAGGCTGAATACTTTGTAATCAAAAGGGCAAAACTGCAGCGTATTAGTGCTGCTTGTCAAATACTTCCTGTTCTCTCCCTTCTAGGTTCCTGGTAGGATCTCGCTAGTTGGCCCCATTATGACAGAGGGATTGTGAATATAAATTGGGAATGGAAGTATCATTTCTAGTCCAGAATATTGAATTACTGGTGGGAAATCTGACTGGGCTTGTTTTCACTGTGCAGTTATAACAGGTCATGTTTTACGTAGGAATGACACTATCAGGCTATTTCCTAGGCTTAGGACAACATAAGACCAAGCCCCAAGATACTCCTCAGTGTACGCTTGGCAGTAATGAGATACAAATCTCGCTATCTGCAGCCAGAGAGCACAGGGCATAACCTAGCCTGTCCTGGGCTAATATATACCTTATGCTGTTTTCACAGTTCTATGATCTTAATTTTTCTCTGTGATTTTTCTGTTGTAAAGTCACCCAGCTTCATACCTGAGACAACCTAGTAGTTCACCAGCCAAAAGAGTTTAATTGTTAGGTCAAATTTATAAAATTCCTCGTGCATTTCCTCTTTCAAGCCATTTATCAAAATGACATTGAAAAGTATTGAATAGAACTGCCCCCTATCTTGGGGATACAGTGGCATATTTATAAATCTCCATTTAATGCCCTGGCTAGTGTGGCTCAGTGGATTGAGTGCCGGTCTGTGAACCAAAGGGTCCAGGTTCGATTCCCAGTCAGGGCACGTGCCTGGGTTGCGGGCCAGGTCCCCAGTTGGGGGCGTGCGAGAGGTAACCAAACAGTGCTTCTCTTGCACATTGATATTTCTCTCCTTTTCTTTCTTCCTCTCTTCCCCTCAGTCTAAAAATAAATAAATAAGTAAATTCTATTCCTAATTCTCAGTGTATTTTCCTCCCATGATACAAAATAGGTCCTTTAAGTAAAATTGATTTTATTTTCACCTACCAAGTTTTGTTATTCAGAAGTGTTGCTGAGAATTTCCTGCATTATTTACATTATGACACAAACACAAACGCTCTTCAACGGACAGTTTACTGTAAATCAGCTAGTCATGTCTTTAATGCCTTCTAAGACATTAAATCAAGAAAATAAAAAAATTCAGTGGAAAAATTCAAATAGAAATCAATGCCAAGTATGCAACAAAAGGTAACTCAGGCATAAACACTTCTAAAAATTCAAAAATTATTTATAAGTCTTATAGCATTAAAATTATTACACATGCTAAAACAATTTATAGTCATCTATTTGCTTCTATTTGGCTAATACAATAATACTATAACCCAGAAATTAACATGAGAATTATTAATTTGAGGACGTCCCACATATTTTAGCCCTCTAGCCCTATTTTTAGTCTATCATAAAATTCCCAAACTTTAACTTTGAGTTTACATAAGCATATTTTTTTCTCCAAAATACACCATGGAAAGTAAATGGTACGAAACTGAATAAATAGTTATAAGGCTCTCAGGGGAGGAGAGGCAGAAGAAAAGTATAAATATATAATGGATGTGCAGTTTTTTACCTGAGCATTTAGCAACTCTTCACACTTGTGTGCTTGTTTCTCAATTGCAGAAATGTACTGCTTTTCAATGGCTTCTACTTGTTGCTTAACCGAAGATTGTAGTAGTGCCTAAAAACAAACAAAAAATAGTCATTTGGATCATAGACAAACCTGGAGTCCACTGTTGGCATGAGAATTTTTGGAGAGTTGTACATATGTGAAATATGATCCTCTTCCATATTAGAAAATACACATTTGTGAATATTAAAGCACATTCATACATAACAGTACTTTAAGCTTTGGGGTTTACATTTTCTTATTACCAACACTATAGTTTTTTTGGCCAGATGTTCCTTCCACACACCTCTCCTTAAAAAAGACCAAGTCACAGAAGATGATAAAGAGAGTGAGTAGTTCTGTTAAATGTAAATTCAGTTAAGTGAAGACCACACAGGATGAGGAGTGTATGAAAGCCTCTGAAAAAAAAAAAGAAAAAGAAAAAACCCAGACATATTTCACTGGCTGACAAAACTCTACATCCTCTCGGCACACTGTAACATCCCATGGGCCAAGCATGATCTTCAAGACCACAAGTCAAGTGAAAGCAGATGGAAACTCTGAAGAATTTCAGACATAAAAGAAATGCCCCCCAGGAAATTCACACCCGTAATGTGGAAAGGTATAAGTCAACGTGCAGACGTCCGTCGGCATCTCGAGGCAGTATCTGTAAAATGTAATAAAACTTGGGAGACGGGACACACTTAGGTAGGTAATGTAAAGGCTGGCACCTCAGTCAGCTAAACAGAAAGACGTTAACACTCTTCTGCGGGAAGCCAAATCAGTATTTGAAGATGTTCTGCCCACTCACTTCCTTATTGGAGATGCTTGGAATAGTATCATCCTTTTTCCCCTTTCTTTTTTTTAAAGCATTATATGTTATACTTAATATGTTCCCAATATTATCTTACATGCTATTT
The DNA here is from genome assembly GCA_004026765.1 of Micronycteris hirsuta. Taxonomy (NCBI): domain Eukaryota; kingdom Metazoa; phylum Chordata; class Mammalia; order Chiroptera; family Phyllostomidae; genus Micronycteris; species Micronycteris hirsuta. Next base: position 41,799 of record PVJI01006927.1, on the reverse strand, counting down.
ATAAACCCCAAATCATTCTAAAATATGTACTCAACCATATATATAAGAACTCTAAAGCAAATATTCTATTTTTGAAGGTCTATCTGGATAATAAACTACTCATACAAAATAGTAAGTTGAAACAGACACATGTCTTATAGAAAACAGACTTTTGGCACATTCACCAAAAAAGAAAAATAAGCCAAATCTCTTAAATAATCTGTTATGAAAATAGATTTACTTGGTTGGAAACAACGTGCATTAAGAAGCTAAATAAATATGCATGTATTAAATAAAACTAAGATAAAATATTTTTTAAACCTCTGGATAAGCCTCAAATTTTCAGATAATTAACTTTCACTTGCAAATGTTGAGACCGTCTGATGAGGCCTACTACTCCTATAATCCAATAGCCATCACTCTGAAGCTGCAGAATTACAAGTAGGAAAGGAAAACAGAGCTCTGACTGGGGTTTAACCAAAAGATGAAGAACTGCTTAACAGAATCGCTTTACCCCTTCATGTACAGTTTGTCCTCTGAAGATTCCATAATAATTAATTTAAACAAGGCACCAAAATGTAACCTCTTAAATAGTGACTAGATAATGCAAAGCTCTAATGTACCTTTGGCAAAATATAAGACGCTATTTGTTAGACTTCAGAAAATTTAAAGAATGGCGTAATTATAGACAATTTCCTTGGGTATATTTGCTGCATCTTTTGTAGAGAGAAAAAGCTCACTTTTTGTAGACTCAGGATATGACAGTTGTTTTGCTTAACTGTAAGAACTATTTTCACTTCCCTATTCACCGTGGTTCTAAACAACCCCATAGTTTAAATGCCCAACTGTGATTTTTAGTAGATTATATTCTTTGGAGGGACAAGTAAGTTCATAAAATAAAATATTTATTCATTGTAACTAAGAAACACCGTTGAATAGTATGTTTTTCCTCTAGTAATTGATGTATACATCATGCATCTGTTTCCTTCCAAACTTCAGGGAGGCAAGCACTATAGGATCGTAAGTGAAGGAAGAACTACAGCTGCGGTTATGGACCATGGAGAAAAGCCGTGCACAAGGAACCAGCCTTTCATATAGTGCATACTCTCTTCTTAGCCCCATCAGTTATTTAAACACACCCATCTACCAAAGATACCTAAAGGCAGGTCCTGAGAACATGAATATTTTTTTAAAATCTGTTCTTACTGAGTTCTTTCTATCATTAAAGAGAAACAATGTCTAGATAACCACACACCATAGGTACATGCAAGGTGTGTATCAGAGAAAGAAAAGGTACCAAAAGCCTACTTGTAAGACACACTGCTATACACAGAAAACATTAAACTGGTAAGAACAGCTTCAGCCCTGGCCAGGTGGCTAAGTTGGCTGAGGCATTGTCCCAACACCAAAATGTTGCAGGTTCGATTCCCAGTCAGGGCACAGACCTAGGTTGTGGGTTTGATCCCTAGTCAGGGTGTGTATGGAAGGCAACCAATTAATGTTTCACTCTCACATAGATGCTTCTTTCTCTTTCTCTCCCTTCATCTTTCTCTAAAATCAATAAAAACATATCACAAAGAGAGGATTAAAAAATAAAAAGAAAGAAAAAGAATAGCTTGAATTAAGAGTGGAGGCAAACACTAATTAATACAGGAAGGTACAAAAGTAGGCAGGTGCCAGATATTAAAAGAGCCGTATGTGATAACAAGGTAGTTTAAAAATGTTCTCTGTATTATTCAACAGTGGGATTATTAGAGCCATCTCCAAACAAAGGAGGCAATTTGCAAAAACTACTAGAATATTAACCACTACACACATACTTACAAATACACACTTGGTACTAGCTACCTGCTTTTACAGCTTGATCTACCATTATAAAATCAGATATTTATTTTCCAATGTAATAACACTATAATATCATCTTTAAATTTCCCATATGTTGTAAATATAAAAATAAACATTAATCTCAACATTTTCCCGCAAGTTCTTCATTTTTTCTACAGATACCAAAGACATAGGGAAGCCTTCATGTGGGCTTATACAAAATATAGAAAGATATATAAATAATTATTTCCTTCATATGACCTTTTTAAATTATTTTCAACAAATATAATGCATTAAGACATGACGTGGAGAGACAGAAAAACAAAGGTGTAGGCAAGCATTGCATAATAAAAAACAATGCTACCAAAGGCAGGGAATATTATTAATTTTCAACATGCTTAGGTTTTAGCCACAGCTCTATCAGAAATTTTGTATCATCCCAGGCAATTTAATGTATTGAACTTGAGGCAAACTATTTCCCATACTTCTTTAACAATAGTTTTAAAGATGTGAATAAGAATGCAGGGTTCTTTGGTGCAGGAACCTACACTAGAGGAACAAAATTCCTTGCAAGAGTTCCTTGTGCATCGCAGACACAATACAACAGCTAGTTGGTGAGTAATTATTTTTGTATTAAGATTAATATTTTTAAATCATAGTATGAATGGTACCAATATTCACTGAAAAGTTCATTAGGCTTCAAATTATAACTGCCAAGTTCAGTTACCAAATTTGTTCCTGAGTATATTTAATCCCTACCACGGATTTCAATTTTTACATTATTTTAGACTAGAAATGTCTATTCTTTCTACCATACAAGATAAATTTTGAGTAGGTAAAGCATGTGAATGACTACAAACTCCTTGGAAAAGATAGTATGTCATAAATTCTACAATGATTAAACTCAAGGAAAAAGATATTAGGTCAAAAACTACCCAAAACCAATATATGCTGGAATTTAAATGAGTAGAGAAGCAGAGCCACAGCAGACTACTGCAGCCCAAACTAGACTCTGTTGTCCCAGCAAACACAGTTGTTCTTCCACCCTTGAAATATCCCAAGTCTTACATATCTGGTTCCAACCTTATCAAATTAAATGACTTGTCCAACTTGGTAAAGCCGACATGTCTAAGGAACGAGATGGTCCCCAGAACATGAATATCACGCTGGTGTTTCATGTACAAACTTAGGAGTACACTTTGTAGCTAATTTTAGGCAACAGTAACTGGATTATTTTACAAATCACACACAAAATGTATCTATGAATCCTCCAAGTCATACTTTACAAATAATTCACTGAATTATTCAACCATTTTTCCCATGAGCTTTATATGCCCGTTTTGCAAATAAAGAAATAGATACCGGGGTTAAGAAATGAGCCCAAAATCAAACTAAAAGACTCAGCGGAACAAATACCTGAATTCAGATCCACCCACTTGGTTCCCTGTGTGTCTCAGTTGTTCTAAGCCAGTATAGCATATTTTTCTTCATGTATTAAGCACTTATTTGATTTTTATAGCCTCTTAACTATTTATTCATTCTTCTATTCAGCTAATATTTAATAAATGCACACTTTATTCCAGGCACTGTTCTAGATACTGAGGAGACAGACTTGAACAAATCAGACATGGGCCTCTCCTGAATTTGCATCATGGCAAGGGGAGGGGGAGGGTAAGAAAGACTGCAAGATAGACAATAAACAATCCATTTCTGACGGTGATACATGCTGTGTAGGAAATAAGAAGGAACAAAAAGGAAAAGAATAATGGAGGAGAAAATTTTCAGAGAGGACAGTCAAGAAAGATCTCTGGAGAATTGCAAAGAGTTGAGATGTCACAAGTAGGAAAACCTCAGCCATATAAAAAGTCTGGGAGAACATGTCTATCAAAGGAAAAAGTGCAAAGTCTCAGAGTGGGAATAAGGCTGATGAGCTCAAGAACTGGAAGAGGCCATTGTAGATCAAATGAACCAGGGAATTCCATCAGGTACTATAGCTACAACAGACTTCTCTTTAGCCTTCAGCAAGTCAAACTTCTTGTCATGGGGTCAGTGGTCTTGCTCAGCCCTTCAAAAGAAAGTAAATCAGAGATAAGGAAAGAAGATAGAGGACCAGAATCATGCAGAACAATAGAAACTCATTTTAACCCTTTCCCGATTGCAATGAGAAAGCCCTAAAGACTGTATCTTTGTGAATAAATGGTTTCAAGTTTTTTGGGTAGCTACTCAAAAGAGGGATTGTTGGATCAAATGATAACTCTATTCCTAATTTTTTTTTTTTTTTTGAGAGAGAGGAAGGGGGATAGAAGGGGTGGAGGAGGGAATAGAGGGAAGGAAAGGGGAGGGAAGAGAGAGAGATTAATTTTGAGACTGAGAAAGAGAAAGACAGTAATTTGTTGTTTCACTTACTGATGCATCCATTGGTTGATTCTTTTATGTGTCCTGCCCAGGGATCGAGCCCACAACCTTGGTATATCAGGACAACGCTCTAACCAAGTAAGTTCCCAACCAGGGTTATTCTTAACTTGTTGAGGAACCGTGATACTGTTTTCCATAGCGGCCAACTCAGTCTACATCCCCACCAGCCGTGAATGAGGGTTCCTTTTTCTCCACAACCTCTCCAACACTTGTTACAAGTCTTGTTGATAATAGCCAATATAATAGCTGTGAGGTGATGTCACACAGTTTTAATCTACATTTTCCTAATAGTTAATGAAGTTGAACATCTTTTCATATATCGGTTGGCTATTTGTATGTCTTCTTGGGAGAAGCTTCTGTTCAAGTCCTCTGCCCATTTTATAAATTGGATTGTTTGTTCTTTTCTCTCAGGATTGCTTTGGCTATTCTGGGTCTTTTGTGGTACCATACAAGTCTGATGATTTTTTTCTACTAATTCTTTAAAAAATGACATTGGGATTTTGATTGGGATTGCATTAAATCTGTATATTGCTTTGCTTAATATGACCATATTAACTATGTTGATTCTTCCAATGCATGAACATGGGATATCTTTGCATTTCATTGTGTCTTTTTTTCAATCTATTTTAATAATACTTTGTAGTTTTTAGTATATAGGTCCTTCACAACTTTTGTTAAGTATATTCCTAAATATTTTATTTTTTTGGTTGCACTTGCAAAAGAAATTTTTATTTCTATTTCTGAAATATCATAGTTAGTACACAGAAAAGCAGTGATTTTGTGTATTGATTTTGTATCCTGCAACTTGACTGTATTTGTTTGTTGTTTCTAATAGTTTTTCTGGTGGAATCTTAGGGTTTTCTATATACAGAATCATGTCATCTGCACAAAGTGACTTTCGCTTCTTCATTCCTAATTTTGATGCCTTTTATTCCTTTCTCTTGCCTGACTGCTCTGGGTAGGACTCCCAGAACTATGTTGAGTAATAGTGGTGAGAGTGGACATTCTTGTCTTGTTGATTTTAGAGAAATGGGTTTGTTTCTCATCATTGACTATGATATGAGCTGAGGGTTTGTCATATATGACCTTTATTATGCTCTGTAACTTTCCATGAATACCCTTTCATTGAGTGTTTTAATCATAAATGATTGTTGTACTTACCAAATACTTTTCTACATCCCTTGAAAAGGTCATATGATTTTGATCATTTTCTTCTTAATGTGATCAATTTGCATATGTTGAACCATCCTTGGGGCCCTGGGATGAAACCCACTTGCTCAAGATGTATTATGTTTTAATATAACATAATATTATATGTTATGTTGTTGTATTCAATGTATTAGCATTTTGTTTAGGATTTTTACTTCCTAATACTCATCAGAAGTATTAGTCTGTAGTTTTCTTTTTTGTGTGTTATCCTTGCCAGGTTTTGATATCAAGGTTATGTTGGCCTCATAAAATGTATTAGGAAGTACTGCCTCTTCTTCAACTTTTTTGGAACGATAGTTATCAAATTTTCTTCGAATATTTGGTAGAATTCACCAGTGAAGCCATCTGGTCCTGGACTTTTAGTTTGGGGGAGATTTTTAATGGTAGTTTCAATTTCCTCACTGTTTACTGGTCTATTCAGACTTTCCATTTCTTCGTGATTCTGGCTAGGAAGGTTATATATTTCTAGGTACTTCTCCATGTCTTTGAGGTTATTGAATCTGGTGGCATATAACGTTTCATAGTACTCCAGCAGGATCCTTTGCGTGTCTGTGATGTCTGCGGTAACTTCTCTTTCGTTCCTGATTTTGTTTATATGAGTCTTTCCTCTTCTTAGTCAGTCTAGCCAGCGGTTTGTCAATTGTATTAATCTTCTCAAAGAATGAACTCTGTTATATTAGTTCTTTATTTAGTCTTTTTGTTTTCAATTTCATTCAATTCTGCTCTAATTTTTATTATTTCCTTTCTTCTGCTGACTTTGGTTTGTTTTTGGTCTTCTTTTTCTAGTTCTTTAATGTTAGGTAATGCTGTTTACTTGCTTTCTCTCTTCTTTCTTGAGATAGGCCTGTAATGATACAAACTTTCAACTTATTACCGCTTTTGCTGCATCCCGGAAGTTCTGATACATTGTATTGTCATCCTCTTTGTCTCTATGTATCTTTCGATCTCACCTTGTATTTCCTCTTCCACCCAGTCATTTTTTAGTAGTAATGTTTTTTAACCTCCACATATTTCTGATTTTTTAAAATTCATTTTTGCAGTTTCTTTCTAATTTGAAAGCATTGTGGTCAGAGAATACGCTTGGCATGATTTCAATCTTCTTGAATTTGTTGAAGCTAGTTTTGTGACCCAACATGCGGTTATCTTTCAGAATGTTCCATGTGCACTGGAGAAGAATATATAATCTGAAGTTCTGGGAAGCAAGTCTGTAAATATCAATTAGATCCATTGAGTCTAATGTGTCATTTAGGGCTGATATTTTATTGTTTTTTAATCCTCACCAAAGGTTTGTTTATTGATTTTAGAGCGAAAGGAAGAGAGAGAGAAACATCAATCAGTTGCCTGCTGTACAAGCCCTGACTGGGGATTGAACCCACAATCTAGGTATGTGCTCTGACTAGCAATCATGACCTGCAACATTTTAGTGTATGGGATGACACTCCAACCAACTGAGTTACCTGGCCAGGGCAAGGTTGATATTTATTAATTTTCTGTCTAGAGCTATCAATGGAGTATTTAGGTCCCAACTATGACTGTGTTTTTGTCAGTTTTTCCCTTTAGTTCTGTTAGCAGTTGCTTTAGGTATTTCGATGCTCCCTGACTGGGTACATATATATTGAGAAGTATTATGTCTTCTTGATTTAGTGTCCTCTTTATCATTATAAAGTGTCCATCTTTGTCTCTTCTTACCTTTCTTACCTTGAGATCTATTTTGTCAGATATAAGTATGGCTACGCCTGCTTTTCTGTGGGTGCTGTTTGCTTGGAGGATTGTTTTCCACCCTTTCACTTTGGGTCTCTTTGTCTTTGCAGCTTAGATGTGTCTCCTGAAGGCAGCATATAGTTCAGTTCTGTTTTATGATTATTCTGTTACTCTGTGCTTTTTTACTAGCAAATTGAGTCTATTTACATTTAGGGTAATTGTTGATCAATGAGGATTTCCTATAGCCATTTTACCTTTTGTTTTCTGGGAGTTCTGTGTCTCCATCGATTATTTTCCTTTGTGTTTCTGTCTGTTGTTTTTTGTTTGGTGGTATTTCATACCTCTGTCCTCTGTTTCCTCTTTTTTTAAGTTATGCATCTCAGTTTCGGGCTTTTTGCGTGTGGTTAACCACTAGGCTAAGGAGAAAAGTTTCATACATAGAGTACTCCTTTTTCTTTTGAATGCATCTGATATCCACCCTCCTTTGGAAATTCTGACCTTTACTTTCTCCCATTTTATGTTTTCATTGTCACAGATTATCCCAGTTTATCCTTAAGTGTATTAGAGATCTTACTCATAGTTTTGTGACCTTTTGTTCTTTGTTTCAGGGAGAATAACCCCTTGAGTATTTCCTGGAGTGCAGATCTTCTCGTGATAAATTCCCTCAGCATCTCTATGTCTGAAAAAAGTCTTTATTTCTCCTTCTTATCTAAAGGATAACTTTACTGAATACATTATTCTTGGTTGGTAATTTCTCTCTTCCAGTAGTTTGAATATTTGGTTCCACTCTCTTCTAGCTTGTAGCGCTTCTGCTGAGACGTCCGACGATAACTTAATGGGCATTCCTTTATGGGTTATTTTCCTCTTTTCCCTGACTGCCTTGAGAATTGTTTCTTTGTCACTAACTTTTTGACAGTTTTAATGCATTGTATCTTGGAGAAAGCCTTTTTGAACTGAGGTAATCATGTGTTGTGTTTGCTTCTTGGATTCAAGGACCTAGTTCTTTCCATAGGTTTGGGACGCTCTCATCAACTATTTGTTTGAATAGGGTCTCCATTCCCTTCTCTCTCTTCTTCTGGTATGCCTGGTATTCCTATATTACCTTCTGATGGAGTCAGATAGTTCTTGTATAGTTCTTTCATTTTTTTTTTATGCTCATGTCTTTTTCTTCTTCCCTCTGTGTCATTTCTAGATTTCTATCTTTGATATCACTAAGCCTTTCCTCCATCTGGTCTGCTCTATTTCTTGTACTCTCCCCAATCAATTCTTGATCTTTTTTTATTGGTTCTTCATCTCCAGGATTTTTGTTTGGTTCCTTTTTAAAGTTTCAATCGCTTTGGTAAAGTACTCAATTTTCTTTGTTGATTTGTTTTCTGAGCTCATTAAACTATCTATATTTTCTTGCATCTCATTGAGTTTTTCAGAACTTCAACATTGAATTATATGTCATTTAAATCACGTATTTCCAAGTCTTTGTTTTCTGCAGATTTTCCATTTTCTTTCTAAGCTGCCTTGCTCTCTTGATTATTCATAGTATTTAATGGATTCCTTCTTTGTCTAGGCATCTATGCATGAGTAGCACTTCTCCAGTAGATTGATATGAACAAGTCTTACTATTATTTTTTTAGTAGGTGGCCCTGAGTCACAAACTTTTTAGCTTTCTCTTGCACTTCTCTAGCTTTTCAGATCTCCACCGGCTGGTGGAAAAAGGGGAGGTGATACAATCACCCCAGTTCCAGGGGAACAACCAACCCCATAGGAGCATGTGGTAGGTGATAGGGCTCCAAATCTTTGAAATCCCAGTTCTGTCCCCTACATCCAGACACTGCCATCAGTGTAGCAGTTATGCATGGAGGTGAGATGGGCTGGGTTAACCCAGCTGCCTTCTAGGTTGGTTTGACCTCCAGGTAATGGAGGGCATGCTATGCCCCAGATCCTGGGACCAGGCCCAGAGTGTGCCCTTTGAAAAAGTGATTCTGCAGAACCAGCTCTCAGGTTTTTAAATAATGTGCTCTGCAACCCAACACCAAAGGCAAAGGGAGGCAAGCTCAGGGAGGTTAAGGAGTAGTTGGGCTCAGTGGCTTTGTTTCTCTGTCTGGAATGTCAACTGCCAGACAACAGCAGCTGCACCTCTGCACTCTGTCCTGCCCAGGTCACTGGGCTCAGTACCACTTCATACTGCCCACTCCAGCAAGAATGCCCACTGAATCTCTTTGCTCCTCCCTGCTGAAGGGAGTTCCAGCCACAACCTGATTTCTTTCATCTCCGGGCTCAGCGCCACCTGAACTCCTGGCTGCAGGGCTGCATCCATGGCTCATCTCACAGTTTTTTTCTTCTCACCTTCTGCTTGCTCCCCCTCGCCCACTTTATAAATTTCCATGAGCGGACCTCTCAGGTGTGTTTGTGTGTTGAACATGGAATCCTTTGTTGAATTCTAGCTCTTCAAACTGTTGAAACTTCAAGGGGAAATATCTTGGGGATCCCTCATACTTCCATTCCTCAGTATATATATCTTTGAGGAATTGAGATGATCTATTCTCCTAGACCCCATTGAGGTCTTCTCTGTCTCTGGTTACTCCAGTGAACTTCATGGTACTACCACAGTCTTAGAGGTCCTTTGCTTCAGGTCCCAGGAAGGGTTAAATACAGAGGACAAGGTCAGGCAAAGGAATGTTCTCTATGGTCTTGTTAGGAAAAGTGTGGTCTTTGAACAAACAGAACTGGCATCCTCTGGAAGTTTGTTAGAAATGTAAAATTGCAGGCTGTTGGTCAGAACCTTGGGATTTCCCTGGGTGATATTCAAAACTGGTCACATGAGGCTTATCTTGGTGACTGCAAGACCAGTAGCTCTCCCTTTAAAGGCTTTTATTTTCTTAAATCCTCGCCAGAGGACATGCTTATTGATTTTACAGAGAGAGGAAGGGAGGAAGAGGCAGAGGAAGAGAAACACCAATATCAGACAGAAACATCAGTCAGTTGCCTCTCTCATGTGCCCTGACCAGGGACCAAACCCATAACCCAGGCATGTGACCTGACTGGGAATTGAACGCTTGACCTTTCAGTTTATGGGATGATACTCCAACCAACTGAGTCACCCTGGCCAGGGCTCCCTCTAAAGGCTTTAAACAAGGAAGTTTCTATAATCTGGGTTTTTTTTTTTTTTTGTGATCTTAGAACAGTGCTGCAAAGTAGCAAAAGTACTCAAATGCTATTACAACTTTCTCCATCAATGGACAATTTGTGAGAATGAAAATATGTAACAATGATTTCTGTGGTCTACACATATATGTGTAAGTTAGAGAATTGTAATTAATGTACCATGCATGAATATTTATAAATATTGTGTGATACTCATCAATCATTATATGAGTTTCAATTGTACAGTGCTATAATACATGATCTATATATAGCATTATGTGCTCACCTCCCAAAGTCCAGTCTCCTTCAATCACCATGTATTTGACCCGTTTAACCTTCTTCATCCTCCCCCTACTTCCCTTCCCCTGTGATGACCGCCCTACTGTTATTTGTGTCTATGAGTTTGCTGCATTTGTTCAATTGTAGCTCTCTGTTTTATAGCCCACACATGAGTAAACTCATACGGTTCCTGTCCTTTTTCATCTAGCTTATTTCACTTAGCATACTATTCTCAGGCTCTATCCATGTTGTCACAAATGGCAGTATTTCATTACTTCTTATGGCCTAGTAGTACTCCATTATATCTATGTACCACAGCTTCTCTATTCAATCATCCATCAAAGGGCACTTTGCTTGCTTCCATGTCTTGGCTACCATGAATAATACCACAATGAACACAGTGGTACATATATCTTTGCGAGTAAATGCATTCAAATTTTTCAGGTAGATACCCAAAAAAACATGGACTTGCTGCGTCTATTCTTAATATTTGAGAAGCTCCTCCATACTCCATGATGGCTGTCCCAGTTTACATATCCATCAGCACTGTATGAGGGTTCCTTTTCCGCTACATCCTCTCCTACACCTATTTCTTGTCTCATTGATAGCAGCCATTCTAACTCATGTGAGGTGGTATTTCATTCTGGATTTGATCTGCATTTCCCCTATAGCTGATACATCTTCTTGGGAAAAGCCATCAACATATTTTTTATTGAGTATAATTAACAATAATGCAATTATCCTCACTGGTAGGTAATGAAGAAGTTGATAGTAGTAAGAAATAACTCAGTGATTTTCATTTTCTAATAGGTAAGTACCCTATACATACTGGGTACAAGTATAGTGGGCAAGTAATACTTAACATGCACTTCATTTGGACATTGTCTATTAGCATTAAGTTCTACACGATTATGTCGTCCATTTTATTGCAAATAGGCAACAAAGACTATGCAAATGAAGAAATAGTGTCCAAATGACAGTAGCTAACTAGATTTGGATCTGAATGTTGATCTTAATTTCCAACTTGTCTTAATGTTCAAGGACTCTTGGCTAATGAAAAATATATTTTGCCAATCCGGGGGGTCTAAAACATCAATCTGTTTTTTCCACTTGTAGTTTGGGAGGAGAAACTGATAGAATGATATATCATACAAATATATGAACTGATATATCAGAGAGCTAGTAATCCAATTTAGATAGAGATGTGGTTATATCAAAAAGAAATATCAGACCATCTCTAAAAAAACATGTTTAGGTATTTTAGAAAACTTTGTTGGGATACAAAAAGAAATAATGTAATTAAAAATCTATCATTGAGAAATGATTTAAAACTAGTGTAAAAGTCTTTAATCCATTTTGAGTTTATTTTTGTGCATGGTGTAAGAAGGTGGTCTAATTTCTTTCTTTCTTTTTTCTTTTTTGCATGTATCTCATAGGTAGAGGACAGACTGACAGATGTCAGGGGGGAGGGAGAGCTGCAGGGCTGGGTGAAAAGGGTGAAGGAATTTAGTAGTAAGAAAAAAACAACAAACATTATAGACCCAGACAACAGCATGGTGAATACCAGAAGGAAAGGTGGGTTGAGGGAGACAGAGAGGTTATAGAGGGAATAGATGCTGATGGAGGGAGACTTGACTTGGGATGGTGAACACACAATACTATATACAGATATGTATTAAAGCAATGTACACCTGAAATTTATATAACTTTATTAACCAATGCCACTCCAATAAATTCAATATAAATAAATAAATAAATAAAAGTATAGTGTGAAAGGACTAGGGAGTATAATTCTCTAGGGGAAAGACTTCCATCTGGATTTACAGCTCTCATTTACTCAAAATTGTTTCCAAATTCAAGGTCAGTTTCCTGGTCTCCTGCTACCAAGGCCAGCAAAAGTTCAGCAACATTCAGACCCTGTAAATTTAACCCTTGAGGAGAATGAAGGTACATGTTTGTCAAGAGCAAATTCTCACTATCTGAGGAGTAACAGTGATGGATTTGGCCAGATTTCTTTTTAGAAAGCAACAAAAAATTACGACTTAAAATTATGGAAAAATGGATTCAAGAAATATTTCTCTCTTCTTTTCCTAATTTAAAAAAGGAGGAGAAGTATAAGGTCATATTGAGGTTGCTGAAAACTTTATCCTGTTACAAATCTCAAGCATTTGGAATGACAGTGATCCTCGGTTTTTGTATGTATTTGAATTCCAGCGCAGAGGTACTATACTCAAAAAGAAAAAGTTAAATTATGGGCGTAGATCTAAACATGGAAATTCAATACAGTCTAGCCATGCTATAAAGTGTTTTGGAGGCTCTGAAAGCCAAAGAAAATGTTCAGAACTGAAGGAATCATTCCTGTTGGCCTTGTTGTTAAGGGATTCTAGTAACATAAGAGTTGTTACCTCAAACACCACAGAAGTCTCCCAGGGAAAATTTCTTTTGTGCCATGGACAACACATTAAAATTAAGAAGTTTCTAAAATTAAGTACAGCACAGATTCTGCATGTCCGCCTTCCAGATACTTTAAACTTCTGAAAAGTTGCCATACGGATATGCCTCTCCCTTAGATGCCACAATATTGTTCCTTGTGACTGGAGTGGGAGCAGCAGTTTCAGAGAGAGAGAGAGGGAGGGAGAGGGGGAGGGAGGGAGAGACAGAGACAGAGACAGGCAGAGAGAGGGGGAGAGAGAGAAAGAGAGAAAAATTCTAACCAAAACAATCTCTTCAGAATCTCTCCCAAGGTTAAATGAAACACCTGGTTTTTAAACACTAAAGACCCATGCATCTCATTTTCTGAAATATCAGAGACCATGGAAAGAAAGAAACCCATCAGGATGTCAGAAATATTTGGCCTGCATGCATAAGCATTGACATTCCGAGGAGGCAGTGCAATCTGTTGAATGGAAGCCTGCATCTAGCTTTGAGTGACCTGGCCGTTACTGAAAACTCCTCCTCTGCTTATGTGCTTTTGATCAAGGCCCTGCTCCGCTGGACCTCACAGCCCTTACCTAATGAAGGGAGAGAATAAAAGAGGTTCTTCTCTGCCACTGATGAAGGAATGAAGGGATTCTGTAAAATTGTATCACTTAATTTAATTTTTATATTGATAATATTAGAAACTGGGATTGTTCTAACCATTTGCTGACTTTTGAGAGCTTAAATTCCTCACTTCTTCATGATAAATGAAGCTCATGCTCTGTGGATTTAAGTCAACATTATCTTTTAAATTACTAGATTTAAGACCATTAAAGTGAAAAATTTTCCTCCAAATTAATAGAGGTCCATTCATCAGATAGAGATCTCAAAGATTAGAAAGAATTTTTTCATACTGAAAACCCAATAACATTGGGAAAAAAATTAGGTTTCATTTAAATCAAGTTTACTAAAAGACACATTGACAAATATTAAATTTTCCTTTATTTTTTTATCATAAAGAGAATAACACTGTGAACTTTTATGACAACATAAGATAGTTCGACTGGGTTCTTTTCCAGATAAAAGTTAATATATTACAGAAGCTATAATATTCAGGGTAATGTGTAAAATATTTAAAATCCATTGGATTGGGCACCAAGAAATTAGAAGTGCCAGCCCCTGGACTGGAGCAGGTGCCAGAGGCCACCTGCAGTGCCAGCTTGAGCTTGACTGTGTGGGGTCAGGGAAAAGCCCCAGGGGAAGGGACAAAGTCACCAAAGTGGCTCGGAGGAATTCTTAATATACTAACTGGTATGAGTACTTCACTATCACAAGATGGCACCAAGTGGTGCTTCTGACTGGGCATTAGCCCACATTAGGTTGTTACAATGGTTTAATTACCAAAACATGTTGACTACATGAATAACCTGCTAAACATCAAAACAGGATGAACCTTAAACTTTCTGCTTTTGACTACAAGGACTAAATCACACTGTACACTGTGTATGGATTGTTCCTCAAATGGAATTCCTTTCTCGTTGCTGTAAAGCAATTTGAAAGTCAACTCACTGTAAACTGGAGACAGGACACTTTTAAGTGACTTCTCTCTCATCTGGAAAAGACAGAGCTTGGGAAGTCAGAGGGGACTAATACCCAGAGAGCAACGGGAGCAAAACTTAGTGTTTACTATTGCACTTGCATGTCTTTTTAACTATGTAGTGCATACATATTACCTTGTCAAAAGTAAGGCATTTTGAAAATACTAGAGAAAATCATTCTATTCTCTAACAACTTATCCTTGGTGTAAAGTTTATATTCTCATATTGCAAGATTCCCCAAAGCTGATTAACTAGACCTTAAGGCTAAAATAAAAACCGGCCTTCTGTTTTGATATGGAGCTGTATACTGATTAGAAATGTGACAGATAGCTTAAAATGTCATTCTCCCAAATATCACTGGTTCTTATATCTCTGCGTTCCCTCCTCAAAGTCTGTGTTTTAGAGTTGAGAGAAAAGTATAAACATTCCTTTCTTATATCCCCTCGAACAGGCAAAGACAAGTAGATATATATATTTACATATATATCTTCAATTTGGAGTTAGAAAATTAAATGAGTGTAAGAAAACTTTCAGCAGTTCATCTTTTCTGCCTTTAGAACTATGGTATGCATCCTTTCACTAACTGCAATATTGGTGGCCAATAAAAAATGAATAAAAATAAATCTGTAACACACACTCCATTTTTTTACTACAGTCTAATTATCAAATGCTTTTCAGGCAATATCTAAAATTGAAAATGCCTAAATCCAGATAGACCTTGATGACAATTTAGTTCACTGAAATAATGAAAGATTAAGATCCACATAATTGATCTATTATATTTACTGGAATAGTTACAAAAATGATATCCTTTACAGATGCTACTATGTAATCACTCTTCAAGCATTACTATGAGAGGTAGAAATCTGCTGAATAAGCTTAGATAAAGGAAGATTTGGAAAAACATTCAACCCCATCAGAACAGGTCAAGCCTCGTTCAGGTCAATGCAGAGAGACAATATCATTATGAAGGAAAGATATGATAGAATGGCCTGAATTTTTATGATAGAAGAAGAAACCTATAATAATTAATAATGATATATAGGTGGGACAGGACTGCTATTTATAAAATTTCCAAGTCTTATCAACATTAGTCACAGTATTAATTTGATGTTAATTAATATAAAAAAGTACTCATAGCCCTGGCTGGTATGGCTCAGTTGGCTGGAGCGTCATCTGTTAACTGGTAAGGATGTGAGTCTGATTCCTGTCAGGGCAAACACCTGGGCTGTGGGTTGGATCCCCAGCCCGGGCACGTACAACCAGTCAATGTTTCCCTCTTCCGTTGATGTTTCTCTCTCTTCCTTTCTCTCTAAAAGCAATTTTTAAAAAATGTCCTTGGGTGATGATTAAAAAAATAAAAGAAAAAACCTATAACATTTAAAGAGCATTTCACAAGGCAAAAAATAATGGGGGAAAGGCAGGTCTTACATGTCTTAAGAAGCTGCTAACTAAATAAACCTAATCATTTAACATTTTTTTTATCATTGAAGTTATTTTTCAAGGTCTGTTTTGAAGCAGAAATTTAAAATTTATATCTTCAATACAGAATAAAGACTTCCCCCGCATTCCCCCCTCATTTCGGCTGATGATCCAGTCACAATATAAAGGCAAGTCTTAAATCTATATTAGAACAAGTTCTCTTGCAAGGTTTCCAATGCCTTTTGGTTTTGGCCCAGCTAGAAAAACCACAAGAATAGCCTTGCATGCAAAATTCTGGCTTAGCCCAGGAAACTCAGAGCACACGAGATCTATTCTCAACTACCAAACCTTTCTCAATCTTCTGCTGAGGTTAAGTTTGGTGGGAGGGATAAGAATGGACAAGCCAAGTCATTATTTCCAAACCAATCACTAGTATCTAGGATGGTGTTAGGCCAAACTCTGCTGGCAGCAGCAAACATCTTTATTTGTCCAGGAAAAATTTGATCATATGATAAAAGCTGGAATTTATGAGAATCCTTGTTCAATCAAATCACTAAAATGATAAATTTATTTCATACTTTTAGACTAACTAAATCCTGGAATTCGAACAAAAGGATATATGACAGCTGTCACATATCTTAACTTTTACTGCTCCCCTCTTCGCGCAAAAAGTTAGCAATCTCCAATCAAGAGAAAATACCAAAAGAAGAGAAAACAACACGGCCTTCCCCTCCTTGGAGCGGAGCTTCATACAACACAAGTAATTCTATACCCTGGGAAAAACTGGTTTCCTAAATGCAATATACTTTCCCTTATAAAATAGTACAAACAACTCAAGAGTTCAAATAAAACACTAGCAAGTGGGTGCTTTTGAGAAATGGAATACAGCAGGCATTTGATACTCCAAGCTGGCATTTATCGCATGGTACATTGATGAAATTCAAAGCAGTCCTTACCAAAGGTATTTAAGACATACTTAACCTTTACAGAGAATGCACATAGGATTGTCACACTCAATAAAATAAATGTTGGGAAATGAACATATCAATAATTTAATCAAGATAATTGCAGAACAACTTAAGGCTATGCAGCAATTTTGCACCATTTTTACCATAAGTAGCAGAAAATTTGTATGCCTAAAACTCTAGTGCAACTGATCAAATTTTCTGATATTCAAGCAACACAAAAAGAGAAAATATTTATATCAAAAATTCTCTTCATAAAATATTCTAAGCCTTTAGACAAAATCTTCCCATTATTTGCTTTCTCATTAAAACAGTTAAGTATTTATAAGCACTATTCACATGACTAGCACTCATTGGATTTTGCCATCTAGGTTTCAGTACACAGAATTAAAGATCATCAATTCAGTCAAGCTTCAGAAACAAAGAATATAATAGAAAAATTGGTGTGTATGTCTATATATCTATCTTAGTATAGATATCTTGAAATGTGTAGATATCTATACAAAAGGATGACTTTTGTAAATAGACTCTACTTGGTCAAAAGCATGCACACAAAGGATGAGGAAAAAAGCTCTTACAGTTTAGGAAGAGGGTATACACCTTAAATCATCATAGCTATAAATTAGTTGGTGTTTGCATATTAATATTAAACTAAACTGCATTTTCTTCTTTGCCTTTTTCAGGCTATTTTTCTAATTACTACTTTTGTTAATCTGTGAAATATCAAAATTCAATAATGTTTCCATACTTCTCCTATGATTTGAAAAATGTCTAAATCCTTTAAGTATGAACAACAAAAACTTATGGACCTTGGTCTTAGAGAAGATTTTAAAATTTGACCCCAAAGGCAAGAGAAGTAGGCAAAATAAATTAATAGGATTGTATCAAACTAAAAAGCTCTGCACAGCAAACAACAGACCACAAAGAGGCAACCAACAGAATGGGAGACGGCATTTGCAAACAGCAGCTCTGAAAAGGGGTTAATATCCAAAATATATGAAGAACTCATACAACTCAACATCAAACAATCCAATTTAAAAACTGAGCAGAGGACCTGAACAGACACGTCTCCCAAGAAGACATATAAATGGCCAACAGATGTATATGAAGATGCTCAACTTCACTAGCTATTAGAGAAATGCAAATCAAAACTACAATGAGATACCACCTCAAACCGGTTACAATGGCTATTATCTATCCACAAGACAAATAACAAGTGTTGGAAAAGATGTGGGAAAAAAGGAACCTTCATTCACTCCTGGCGGGCATGTAAATTGGTACAGCCACTATGAAAAACAGTATGGAAGTTCCTCAAAAAATTATGAATAGACCTACAGTAGGATCCCGCAATGTTTCTTCTAGGTCTATGTGAAAAATCTGAAAACATTTAGTCGCAAAGATATATGATCACCTATGTTCATTGCAGCATTATTCACGATGGTCAAGACAAAATAAAAAACAAACAAGCAGGAAAAAAAAACCCCACCAAAGTGCCCTTTGATAGAAGATTAGGTAAAGAAGATGTGATACATATGATAGATACAATGAAATTACTACTCAGCCATAAGATAAAATACTGCTATTTGTGACAACACGGATGGACCTTGAGACTATCACGCTGAGTGAAAGGAGTCAGTCAGAAACAGCTAAGACCCATATGATCTCACTCATATGTGGGACATAAAGCTGAAATTCACAGACTTCAGTATGGTGGTTATTAGAGGGATGTGGGATGGGGGGTAGAATAGAGTAAAGGGGGGCCAAACACATGTCAACAAAATATGATTTGACCTTGGGTGGTAGGCACATAATGCAGTATACATATGCAGCATGTATCATAGAAATGTACACCTGGAACCTATATAATCTTATTAACCAATGTCAGCCTAATAAATTTCATTTTAAAACAACAACAACAAAAAAAAAAACCCAACACAGTGTAATTTAATTTAAAAAATAAACAAGTTGAGCCAGAACCAAGAAGATCATTTGCAAATGTAACTTCAGGATAAAATTAAAAACTATGTATAGAAGAATTTCAAAGGGGAAAGCTCTTTTCCTAATTGATCTTCCTTAAAGTAAACACCACATTAAGAAAAATAAAAGGAAGGAAAGGGAGGAGTTTGTTATCATTGCCTTGATCGAAATAAGTCTGTATACGGTAGCAAAGGGTACAAAAGTGAACAAAATGTTAACCAGAATATACGTTCATATCTTAGTTGTGTCAAATTGGATTTTTTAATGAACTAGGCTCAAAGCAAGATAAAATAAAAACAACCGTTGAACTTAATATCTTGAGCACTTTCCACTCACTGGTGTAGCACATCAGCAAAAGTTCCAGCTCTGAATTTAACATACTGAGTCAACTAGTACTTCCTTTGGAAAATTCTCCCCCAAAATTATCAGGATAAAAGGAAAGTCATTTTAAGAACGTGTCCACATCTAAAATGGCTCTACCTCAAGCACTTTTATATGCTATACTGATCCAACAGATGTGTACAGACGTAATCCTAAAAAGAAAAACAAGAAGCAATATGCAATATATCTACTTTATATATGATATATTAAATCTATTTTAGCAATATCCCCATAGTTTCCCATGTATGACTTACTTTGATAGTCCTCTGTGCTAATTTACTAATCCCCCACTACAAAGGAACTTTTTCTCACTACGATCGCTTCTCCCATATTACGGAAAGCAATAAGGTATAAAAAAGAAAAATCTTGATGCAGGATAAAATCTATTTCCTTAGTTATGGTTGAAACTCTTGATTTTTTTTAATTAAAAAAAAGCAGTCTATCCTATAGCTATTTAAGTTCTGTTAGAGTATCTCTCATTTTTCTTGCATAAAAAATTATCGCAATGAGCCCGGCTGGTGTAGCTCAGTGGATTGAGCGCGGGCTGGGAACCAGAGGGTCCCAGTTCGATTCCCAGTTGGGGCACATGCATGGGTTGCGGGCCAGGTCCCCAGTGGGGGCCATGTGAGAGGCAACCATACATTGCTTTCTCCCTCTCTTTCTCCCTCCCTTCTCCTCTCTCTAAAATAAATAAATAAAAAATCTTTAAAAAAAAATTATCGCAATGATTTCAATGGGCAATATGCGCACATGTGCATGCATCCACCTACATGCACACACACATAACCTTGACACGTGTGATATTAGGTAATATAAATGGACAAACATGGCAACAGGCTGAAATAGATAGAATACATTCAAAGAAATAAATATGAGTGAAAATTACAATGATTAACACCCCTTAGGAGTAACAGAATGACTTCTAGAACTTTAAAGAAAATACAACCAGGTAGATTGCACCTACATCAACTGATACAGAATTTTCAGAGAAGATATCTGCCTTGGCAGATGCATCTTTTAAATACAACACAAGTAATTTCTTATATGCTGCCAGAGGTGAGAACCAAAGGATTAAGACACCCTTTTCCATGACAACTATTGAGGGCATCTTAAACAAACTAGCATCTCACTAATACAACTAGTCATTATCTTTTTAAAAAACTTACATCATGGATAGTAATCTTTGATAGAAAAAACTACAGACATAAAGAACTGTAAAGTCTGAGCCAGTGTATGTACTGGAGAACGACAATTTCAAGGAAAAAATGCCCAAGTAAACAAGTAAAGGAAAATTCTTATGTTACATGGAGTAAACAATTTTAGATGTGGTGTGCTCCTCTGGAAAGCCTTCTAAGATCTACATTTACTTTACTGTTGTTAATTATCAGGATAAATGATTTAAAAGATCATGACATGACAGAGAAAAAAGTAAACATTATGGGAAAAGTGGCATATGCAGCGCATTAGGTTAGTTTTAGCTTTGTTTTCTTCTGTACTTTAACAGGATTTCACATGTCCTTTTCATCAATCTGGAGTGAGCTATTTATTTTCTAAAAGACAAAAAGAATGCTGGCTTTTTCAGAGGAGACCATGACTAGGAAGGGCAGGGCCACAATTTCTTTCACTTAAGTGGACAGTTCCAAAGACTGAAACAAGAATCTACATTGAGTGATTTTGAAAGTAAACTAATTTATAATCAGCTGTAAGATAATGACGAGGCGCTGAAATTGCAATGCTAGAAAACTGGTATGTTAAGTATAAAAACAATAACTATAACAGCTAATATTTATTAACAGCATTATTCTTAGCCATGCAGTATTTGTTGTTTCATGGATCCTCATAACTCTTCTATGAGTAAGGTCTATGGTTTATTCTCTAATTTACATATAAAGAAACTAAAATTCCCATATAAGAAACTGCCCAAGGTCACAAGTACTTCCTTGACAATCTAGGTCTGTCTGACTTCAAAATAATCAATCATCTCTTCTAATAGAAGTACTTCATAGAGTAAAGATACATGATTTTTTTTATATATCGTTATTAAATGTAGAAAAAGATTAGCTCACTAGATATCAGAGACAAGCAAATTAAAACCACAATGAGATCCCACTTCACACCAGTCAGAATGGCAATAATAAAGAAATCACAAACAACAAGTGCAGGCAAGATTGTGGAGAAAAGGGAACCCTAGTGCACTGCTGGTGGGAATGCAGACTGGTGCAGCCACTGTGGAACACAGTATGGAATTTCCTCAAAAAACTAAAAATGGAACTGCCTTTTGACCCAGCAATTCCACTGCTGGGATTCTACCCTAAGAATCCTGAAACACCAATCCAAAAGAACCTATGCACCCCAAAGTTCACAGCAGCACAATATACAATAGCCAAGTGCTGGAAGCAACCTAAGTGTCCATCAGCAAATGAATGGATCAAAAAACTATAGTATGTTTACACAATGGAATTCTATGCAGCAGAAGAAAGAAGGAACTCATACCCTTTGCAACAGCATGGATGGAACTGGAGAGCATTATGCTAAGTGAAATAAGCCAGGCGGTGAGGGACAAATACCATGTGATCTCACCTATAAGTGGAACCTAATTGGAACCCAATCATCAAGCAAGCAAGCAAAATACAACCAGAGACATTGAAATAAAGAACAAACTGACAGTAACTAAAGGGGAGGGGGAAGGGGAATAACGGGGGAAAGAAGGGGAAGTATCACCAAGGAACATTTAAAGGACCCATGGACAAAGACAACTGGGGGGGGGGGG